>OMLM01007955.1:49643-71664 GCA_900302695.1 Helostoma temminkii
AGTTACTACAGATAGAGTCATAGCACATTATGTGTTCAGCTTTCATTTGAAATGCTCAACTTTGTTTTTGTGATCATTAATCTTCTCTAGGCTTCCATACAAGATGTATTTTGGAGGAGTGTCAGCCCTGTCACCACTACACTACCTCAAAATGAACGGCTTTCCCAACAACTACTGGGGCTGGGGTGGAGAAGATGACGACATTGGAATCAGGCAAGAAGAGTTTTTCTGCAGCTGGATGCTCTTTATTTATGAAAGACTGTAATGTGAAAATGCAACCATAACAATTTTTTGTGTACACTGCTTGAATATTGACAAAAATCACTTTCCGGTGGAAAAACTTGGACTTTCTGTACATTATTTATATGAACAGCGTATCACCCCTTAAACTATTTATGTAGCCTTGAAAATAATGTGCAAGTCCTTCAGCAAATGTACAAACCTGCTTTGAAACAGCAAATATGATCACTTTTTTTTGTTTGTTTACTTGAACCACATTTACTGTGGAAAGAAACCACTGAAACTGACTGTTTTTTTTTTTTCTCAGGGTGTCTCTGGCAGGGATGTATATTTCACGACCCTCACTGAAATTAGGCCGTTACAAGATGATTAAACACAAGCTGGACAAAGGCAATGATGAGAACCCAAAAAGGTAAAGCAATATGAAATCTGACAATAAGGGGGCAAACTCAATTGCTGCTTGATCGTAGAACAACATAAATTGTAGTATTTTTTAGTCTTTTAAGTTTTTTTCCTACCACTACAATGTACAAGCTTCACAATAAATGCTCCATCTTTCTTTTCTCTAAGATTCAACATGCTGGCCAAAACACGTCAGACCTGGAAACTGGATGGCATGAACACTGCAGAATATGAGATAATCTCAAGAGAATACCTGCCCCTCTACACAAATATCACTGTCAACATTGGTACTGAGGCTGGTCTACATCCATCCCTGCCAACACCACCTCCTCCAGCAAAAAAAAAGGCTGAAGTTGAAGTTGAAGTTCCATCAAAAGCTTGAACCAAACCCCTCAAACAGAAAGAAGACTTTTGTGGAAATAGACTGTCTGCCATTACTTGCTACACTAACAGTCCTATCAGTACATGCTGCAGGATGGTGTTTTTTCTCCTCAGTGGCCAGGAGTTTTTTGCTCATATTAAGCTTTTGCATCAGCGGGGGATTTAAGTTGTAGAGGAACAACTGCCTGCTGACAGTCAGGCACTCTTTTGGGTGATTAAAACACCTGAAGAATTAAAACAACAGACATTATTTCTCAAACCCTAAGTAACAGCTTCTCCACTTTAGTACCTACAATCCTGTTACTATTGTGATTATTCTTCCAAGGGAGCCACGGCGAGAGAGGGTAAAAGTTGGACTCTGTGAGTTTATATATCTACAGCGCTGTGTTCGCTGGGTAAACCTTGTGATGCCTTAGAATCTTGTCATTTTTGTTTTATCTAATTACTTGAACTTTGTGTAGAATATTTTTGAAAGGAGTCGTAGCTGCATTTTTCCAGCAGTCACACTGTGCCACAACAGTCAAGACTTTTTGTTTGTTTGTCTCAAATCCAATTAATACAGTGAAGGATATGATTTTTGTTTTCAGTTGAGTGTGCGAAAGCTGCTGCAGTGTGTAGTGAAGGAAAGACCTTATAATACTGTTATTAGTACTGATTTTGACATACAGTGCACATATCCTATCTGTCAGCAAATATCTGGGCTTACCTTTAGAAAGGGTTCCTACACAGACATGTGTTTCACTATTACTTTAGTTTGGCCTGTGTCACAGTACATTTTACTGGTGTTTTCAGAGCTGTGTGTCATAAGAACTGGAATTCCCAGTGGTAAGGAGAACAAAGTAAAGACAGATTTGTACAGCAAGGCCAAGGTGCAGTGTCTCTGTAGTGCTTATGTTTGGAGTAATTGGAGAATTCGGTTCAGCCTTTCAAATCATTTTATTGTACTACAGCATATCTATTATCTTCATTTGATTGAATTTTCTTTTGTGCGTGCATGTGTGGGGTGGTGGAGGGATGTTGTTCATTTGCCTAAATCAAACAACAAGCTATATTATGATGAGTCCTCTGCCTTCAGATGAGCTTGTAATTCACATCAAAATGGAGTCTGCCTTGCTTAACCTTTTTTTTTTTTTTAAATATATAGATGAGATATATATATATATTGATTATGTATAATAGCTCCTCATGCAAATGTGCAAGAGAGCCAGCATGTTCATCAACTCTTTAGGCAATTAATCTTGATCATGTTTATGTTATTCAGAATAACTTTTGCACCTGTCTTTTTATCTACACAAGTCTTTGAGTTTCAGTAGTGAGCCAAAAAAAATTTATCTGTGGTTTCTATTGATGGTGCCAAACTATGGTAAGTGAAACTTGGACTCAGCACTAATCACAAGTTACAGGTTGACTCATCCATACAAGAAGGCAGTTTCCTTAATGTTTTTTTTTTTGTTGTTGTTTTTTTGGCAAGACTATTTCAAATAATTTTACCCTCTGTCTCCTTGTTTCTCAGAACACATGTGCCATATGCTTCCCAGTGCTCATATGCATGCTGATCTTCTGCTTGCTTTTCTCTCCACTCTGACAGATTTGTTTACACAAGAAAAACAAATAGTAAACACTGACTTTATCCAGTGAGCATCCCTGCACTAACCAGGGAACCAAACCAAAGACGACTGCATGGAAAGATTTGATGATGGATAACAAATACGAATATACAGTTTACTCCATATATTAAGAATGACCTGCGGGCCTATTATTTCTTCCTATCAATATTTATATTATAGGGGTAGGTTCAGATAATCACAAAACATGTTCAATCAACATTCATATTTTCTCAAATTTCTGAAACTTCAAATGGAACTCTAAAAGGCAAAAGTTAATTTAGTGAAAAGATAAAAACTTTATTGCCATCACATTTTTATGGTATTTTTCTGCTGCTGATGATGAGATGAGCTTTGAGAATGGTTGCCTGTGATTTCTACACAGCTCCCATGGCCTTTGCAACACACAATACTAGATTTTTAACGTTTAGGTACTAATAAACATGATTTTTATATCCAGACCAATTATGCATGGCAATAAGTAATTATTACGACTTTGGGAATGGAATTAGTACAATATGCTTGTGATACATATCGGTACTCACCTAGATCAATGAAGCATGCTGAGTTGTCTATGTACTGTAAACTGTTATTGTGACTTATTGAAATATAAGTTTCACTCTTCAATGTGCAGTGCTTCTCACTGTTGTGTAAAGAATAAGAGCATCTTTGAGCCAAATGTACAAAGGAAGCTTATATTTCCAAAGTCACAATGTACAGTGTTCAGCATTTATTATGTAACACACTTGACCTTATGTTTTTTTCCATTGGATTTTATATGACTCCGTTCTGATGTGGATAAGTTCTGCAACTATAGGAAGCAGTCATCACAGGGTAGTACTAAAGGGCAATGTGACTTTGTGAGTTATTTCTGCTCTCTATATGAAATCTGCACAGTCCAGAGTGGCCTTGAATTCATTAAACTGATTATTCAAAGTGAATGCTGTTACTTTATTTGAACTAAAACCAAGTATACTTTCACATCTTCACTCCTCGCCTCTCCCGCAACTATGTCACCCATCACGTATAGCTCCACGGCTGGTCTCCGAGCTACCATTAGCTTTTAACGTTACCAAATTCTCCTGCACACATACGCATACACCCCTCACTGAAATAAAAGTGGACTAGAACCGCTGAGACAATACTCTTGGTCCCATTTACACTTCATTTGTTAGAAAATGTGTAAAATTATTGTTATTGCTTCAAAGTTTTAACAATATAATACACAACACAGATTATTATGACAGCATATAGACATTACAGTCAAACAATAGTTTGACGTGAACAAACAAAGCTTGGATTACAGGCTTTGACCAGTACACAATGAATGGCAAGTTACATAAGCACATGAGAGTTCATCGATCATCCTAGGAGGTATTTAGTGTCCTCTAGACAATTGAGCATAGCAGCTGACTTACAGTAAACTGAGCAAAGGCTGCCCCAGAGGTTTTCAGAAGAAGTTTAATTTCCCTCCAGGACTGAGCTCAGACACTCGATTGGCAAAGCTTCATAAACATTTTTCTATACCACTGGCTAAAGTTGGGAGGTCTGGGCTTAATCCACTGAAATAAGACACATTTTTGCTGGTAACAGAAACTTGTACAGTCATTTTTGCTGATCACTGGCCCGGATGTATTTTTATTTCCTTCGTATAAATTGTGAGATTGTTTCCCATAAGCTATACATCAACAGGGAGGGAGATGGCAGGATAATAAAAGTATGTATGCTGCAACCTATTCACTCTCTTTAAATCTCTTGCACAAAAATGAGAGGGGGATGAGATCCTCAGAACCATTGTAAGTCCATATGCTGGTGCAGTAGGCCCTGGTTTTCCTTCTGATGCATGACAATGCTAGGCCTCAGGTGGCTGGAGTGTGTCAGCAGTTCCCGCATGATGAAGGCATTGATGCTATGGACTGGCCTGCCTGTTCCCCAGACCTGAAACCAATCAAGCACCTCTGGGACATCGTGTCTCGTTCCACCACACTATGTCGCACCGCAGACTGTCCAGAAGTTGAATGATGCCCTGATCCAGGTCCAGGAGGAGATCCCTCAGGAGAACATCCGTTATCTCATCAGGAGCATGGCCAGACGTTGTAGGGAGTGCATACAGCCACGTGGAGGCCACACACACTACTAAGCTTCATTTTGAATTGTCTTGAGGAATTTTCACAGAAGTTGGATCAGCCTGTGATCTGACTTTTCCACTTTTATCGCATGATTGAGCATGAGCATGATGATTTCCATTGATCATTTTTATGTTATTTTGTTCTCAACGCATTCCACTATGTAATGAATAAAGATTTTTAACTGGAAGATTTCATTCATTGAGAGCCAGGATGTGTTGTTTAAGTGTTCCCTTTATTTTTTTGAGCAGTGTATAAATCTGCTTGTTTGGGGTGTGCTAAGCAAAGTTGGACTCTAATTAATATCAGCTGGGAGCAAGGATATTTTATTGGCAATAAAACTAATCAAAGAAATTGAGGGACAGTGCCAGGCATCAATATCTACCTCTAGTCTGCAATCAAGGAAGTGCCTCAGCCAGTCTGACACAATGCCTGAATGGCAGACCTACTGCTAAAACTGAAAGCCCTTTCTCTTTTATCTCTAATCTAAGCGGTTCAGAAGAATGAATGAATGTTTTGCCACTTTATGGTTTCTGCCAGACCCTTATGGAAAAGAAGTATATTTAAGTATGCCATTAGTAAAACTAAAAGTGAGCAAGTATACTTTTAGTATACTTTTTATGTACTTATCAGAGGTAAACTAAAAAGTGTGCCAATTTAGTCCTAATAAGTATTAAAATAGTATACTAGCAAGTATAGTAGAAGTACATAGAAGTATACTTACTATACTTGAAATAGGGGAGGTTGGAAGGCTATTGCAAACTATAAGGGAGAGATGGCCATTTGTTCTTCTAAATGCCAGATGGAAAGCCTCTGAAGCATGGCCATTGACCAGTACCTGCCACTAGGGAGCAGTAGAGCACTTTTACTCATCTTAAATCTTTTTAAATCTTTAAAATACCTCCAAGAGATATCCATATTCCACTCTGTACAAGGCTTAGCTGCATCTAAAGTTATACAAACACAATTTATTGACTAGAGAGTGCAAACTGTTATGTTATATACTATGTTATACACTAACAATGAGACAACATTTGTATGGAAAAGCTACGTTAATAAATCCTGTTTGATCAGGGCAGGTGGATAAGCCTCCAGCCTCCTTCAGATATCAATTTGCCAATTTTTAAATCCAATGAGTCGGTATCAAAAGCAACAATCTCCCTTATCTCATATGAGAGGGATGTCAATTTTATGAAGTCTGCAAATGTTGTATTCTCATGGGTACAAATTTTTTGTAAAAGCATTTCACAATATTACTGTCTGTCTGTATGGTCTCAAAGTATTTGATCCCTTTTCCATGTTTTAATGATCAAATCACATTAGAGTGAGTTATGTTAATTATTCTTGACTTAATGTCATCACTTAAAAATTACAAAGGATGTTGTATTATAGGATTAAGCTAGCAGATCTGAATGATCCATTATCAATTAGTGGAAAATCCCAGCGTGAGACTTTCCCCCATATAAATAGCTGAAATCATATAAAATCAAATCTCATTTCCGAGTCTATCATTTTAAACAAAGATGATCAGATTAGAGTGGCTTCTTTAACATGTGATAACAAATCGAATTACATTTTTTAAGTTTAAGTATGTAAAGATTTATACTGTTAATTTATTATTTTTAGATTATTAGGATAATGAAAAAGCTATTTTGCTTACAATTCAAAGAGATGCCATAGGTAAATGAGGTAAATGTGTCTTTATAATATATGTACTGTATACACATAAGTTCTTACACATACATGTCTTTATTGTTTGGCTCCCCTTATTTATGTAAAGAGGGTAACAATGATGGCTTTATAAATCCAAAAAGCTTTAAAAGTGCAAAACCAATTAAATTCCCATCAACATCAGCTGTAGTCTTCATTTTTAGTTTACAAATGTTAATTACAACAAATTAACAAATGCAAACATACTGATATATATATATATATATGTGTGTGTGTGTGTGTGTGTGTGTGTGTATGTGTACTAGACATAAACCAGCTAGTGTTGTTGTAGCAAGATTTAGCACACGGTTGTCTAAGTACAGTTTCATGGATCTTTGCTTCACCACACTGGCGCCAGAATTAAATCTGCAAATTAAACACTGCAAAAGAAACATTTTTAGAAAACTCAGTTCCTCAATTCAATGAGTCATATTATGGATTTTGTGGTTTTATGTTACATATATACTGTGAAGTTGGGTGCCCGTATTACACATATTCAGATGCCCACAGCTTAAGGTGAACATGTCTTTGCCAGCTGGCTGGGTTTCAGTCTGGCCAATGTGTTTAGTTTTGTATAAGTTTTTTTAAAATGCTAAACACTGTGACGTCAAGCTGTATGGAGTCCCTCTCTGGCAAACCCTTTTGAACTCCTACATATACAGCGTCCCACCCTCAGTCAAAGTAACTCACTTTGCTAGTAGAAGGCTGCTGGTGTTCAGTCTCTACAGCTGGGCATTGACCTGCTCCCCTTTAAGCTGGCCAATCAGAGTGGGGTAAGGAAAGAGTTTAAATGAGCTGTTTCAGTCTCAGGGCCAGAGGAGCTGTTGCATAGACACACTATAAAACATATTTGCACTTTTTTAACTTGATATAATCTTGTATACTTTTTTTTAAGTTGCTCCAAAGTACTGCTGTTTTCCAATCTTAAATTAGATTAGTTTTGAAAGCAGATCATTATCACTATGTAAGCTGTTAACAGTGATATGAATTTGTGTCCTTCCGGACTTTGTTTAGCAAGCAAACATATCCATTTTACTTAACTCAAAGAGAAGTTCAACAAAACATACCAGTATTTAGACTCCAGCAGCCCAAGGAACAGACATTTCGTAGTAGTCTGTAAAGGAAACCACACATCCTACTTCCTCTCAATATGTGCCTTCGATAGACTGAAGGATTAACAGATCTGCAGACAACTGAGAAAAAGCCACATGAGCTGAGGTACTGACCAAACTCTTATCTTTAGGCCTCAAATCACTTCACTTGCTTTTGAACTTACTTTGGTTTGATGGAGGAAGCAAAATGTGAAATGGTCTTAAGGTCCCTCAATTTGACAGACAATTAGACACATAAGCAGTGGTAGGTTCTGATGCAGTTCATTACTGTTACACAACAGCAAACAGGTGAACTGTGAGACACTTGCTTTTTGTCTTGTGTCTGAGCTTTTATGACTAGTGGAACTAGGACTTCAGTGCCTACAGTTAAAGAAATCAGTCAAATAAAAAATTCAACGATGAAATTAATTTGTAAACTTTGATAATCTTTTTAAGTTTAGTTAGTTTAAGTAAATTTTCAAGCAACATGACAAAATTTGTTCTACATTTTTATGTTTTTGTCTGCTTTGTTGTGCTTTTCTCCACGTGGTGGTGCTATTTAATCATCTGATTTCAAATAAGGGACGACTGACATTTCACTGAGCAACGTGACCATCTTTTTTTTAGTCAGCAAATAAGATGTTTCGAAATGTGGTCATCAGAAAACACCAAGAACTCCAGCAACATTTGCAGCATATCAAAAAAATTTATTAGAAATATGGTCATAAGACTTTCTCGACCATAAAAGAAGTCTAGCCATGAAACTCACCAATTTAAGCTAAAAACAGTATATTGTTATAGATTCTAGCAACTGAAAATATGCTTTTGTTTATAACCATCAAGCGATTTTCTGTCTTTATATTGCCTGGGCAGATGTTGTGAGTATTGTAACAACTCACCGAGAAAATGTAAACAAAAATCAATCAAAGACATATACACAAATATACACGTGTAACATGCAAGCCCTGTTCACAGTGTAATACATTCAGATGATGAAAAAAACTTTGTTCGTGTCTGCAAATATTCTTGGTAAATAAGTGAGCACCTCAATCAAATTCCTAACATAGCTGAACGTCATGTTACAGCACGACCAAAACCCTTGAGAGATGCTCTCCCATTACCGCTTCAACCTGTCAAACTGTAGGTTTGTATCATGTTTTAAGTCCATTTTGTCCACGTCAGAAATAGATATCTAATTCCCACTCAGTTCACTCTTTGCTTAACAGAAATACGCCTTTCATGATGTCCTCAGAAGATACTGTACCTAAAGTAAAGTGACCCAGAACTTAGCACTCAACCAGCACATGCTTTTGCTGAGATAAAGTAACTGCTGAATAGCTCTATTCCTTATTTGCTGTTAAACCTGACATCATCGAATTTGATTATCTTCCCATCACGTGTCACCACCTCCTTCTGCTCCCATGTTTCCATCTCCCCGTCTTTCTCCTCAAAGCGACGCACCACCACCCTTCCTGTGACGGGCAGGTCGCAGGGTAGATCTTTGGCAGCTTCTTGGTACAACCTCATCTTCATTAATTCACGTGTGATGTCATTTCCACCTGTTGGGACCAGAGCCTGGTTCATGTTCTTGTCCTCTGTCTTTGGAAAAGCTGGGGAAAAAGGGTGGTGCAGTGCAGAGGGTTGATGCAATACTTTTATGTCTTGTCTGGGTGAACGCTCCCAATTCAGTGGTGAAGTACCCTTGTTTAGTGGCAATGGATCCCTGTTTACCAGCAAAGCAGCTCTGTGTACTGGTGACGGATCCTTGTTTAATTGCAATGGAGTCTTCTTAACTGGAGATGGATCCCTGTTCACTGTTGATGGAGACAGTTTTTGAAAATTATTGTTAGGTGTCACAGTGGTGTCTGCATCTCTGGCTCTTCGAATGTCATGTATGACTTCTTTCATAGAGGCCCTCTTAAGTGGTTCTGTTTCCACCATCTTACACACAGCGGGGCAGAACGGCTGATCGCGCAAGGTCTCCTTGATCTTGGCAGGACAGACGCTGGGTGTGTGCAGGCGAATCCGTGCACAGAGCTCAGCGATGATCTTACCCATGGCCCACACATCTGAACGCTGGTCACGCTGACTGTGTCTCTGTAGCACCTCAGGAGGTGAATAGGCTTCATTCCCCCCTTCCATAGCAGAGTTCAGACCATTTCGGAAGAATTTGGCCAGTCCCAGGTCAATGATTACTGCTCTGTTTGTGCTATGTTCCACCTACAGAAAAATACTGTTTAGCATGTGTGAAATATTTTCTTGCAAAGAGGTTTATAAATGTGAAAATACAGTTTACAATAAACAGGTCATTCTGATTTAGCATCTTCCCAGCAATTACAGATTTGTTGAAAGGGTATACAGTACAGCCACACTGACTGTGAGACTGTAGGGACAAATGCTAACATTAGCATGACATGTTCACTATGCAAAATGAATGTGATGATGTCAAGCAGGTTTTATTTATCATTATGTTTTAGCCTGTTAGCATGCTGATATTTGCTAATGAGAAAAGTAAAGCTAAGGTAGATACATATGTCCTACAGTATTTTAGGTATGTGGCATAAATGCTAAAAAAAAAAGCTTGTAAATAAAACTGATAAAACTGTCCAAGCTTTAACCTCTCAACTACAATAATTAAAAGAATTAAGCTAAAGCAATGGGTTTTATATGTACTGTTATGAAGCGACTTGTTTTACACCTCAGACAGAGAACAGTGCATGGTTTTCTTTTTGAATCACAGCCTTTTCTTTTTACCAGCTCCCGGGAATGATTCATTTGTTTTTGTACCTGAGGTCACTGGTATGCTCTGACATAAAACACTTCACTGTGTCCCTGCACATGCTTAAACTGTAGGTGCTTTCCAAAACTCAAAACTGACAAAATTCCACTCACCATGATGTTTTCAGGCTTGAGGTCTTGATGGACAATATCTTTGGAGTGGAGGTAATACAGTCCTTCACACATGCCCACGATAATAGTACCTTTAGTAGAGGGAGTCAACTATAGAAACAATTAAAGATCAAGTTTAGCAACATTGGTATGATCTATCATCTGTGTATTAGTCAAATGAGCTTCCTTATATTCCTTCCTCATACACCTTTTTCCTTCAGGTCTGGATTACACATTAGGGTGTAACTGCACTTTGATATTGCACATCAACGGACTCTTTTGTTGACAAAAGTCACAGAAAAATAGCTACTTGTCTAGATTTCTGTCATTATTCATATAAATACTTATTCAAGCACAAAATGAGACCAGTATGATCAAAAGGACCTGTTGATGCTTATTATAACTTTCTATTTATATCTGAGAACACCACTCGTCCAGTGACCTACATACTATTAATTTAGTAGTTAATTACATGTTGTAGTTCAGCTATAAATCATGTTTCCATAGGGATTAAAATAATTCAGGTACATTTTACCATTTTTATGTGTAGTCACAGTAGAAATAGAAATCTGATTACTTTGCTTAGAACAGGTTTAGGTATCAGAGGTATTTCAGGAAGCCGGATGTGGTCAATCATGAAAACTATTTGAGTTGTTTTAAATCTGAATTAAATGTTTTAATAAAATATCATTTTAGGAGTTGAGTGGTTATCCTGCTTGGTGCAGTACCCCTACTTGGACACTAGTTTCTGGAAGGCATGTGTTTGATGAAAATTGTATATAAAACCAAAGCTGAGATTCCTTTTTTACTACATTTACTATGAATAGTGGGATATTTTTTGGTTTATGTATGGCTTGATGGCTTGTAAAAACTTTTTGCCATAAACAATTCTATTGCCGGTATGCAACTTTTCTGTATTATGCCTGGAAGTTGAGACATGGCAGTTTGAGTTCTTTCTTGTTAGGTCAAATGTTTCTCTACTCATCTACTACTCTGAGACTGAGACTGAAAAACTTACTTTAATCTCAGTTTTCAGGACTCAGTTTTCAGACAGCTTCACCTGGATGACTGAGAATTTTCCACTGTGTTTTTGAGTTTCATTTTGCTATAATTTTCCACATGTACATTGTGGATTTGATCAGTTTGAACAATTTTTGTCCCAAAAGGTGAATTTATTTTGTGCAAACAAGGAATTTATCTTTAAAATCTGATCAGTAAAGTCTGATTTTATGTCAGACTCTAAATCACATAGCGTCTTCTAGGTTTCACACAGAGCCACATACTGTAAAGTGAAAATTGTTTTGTGTCCTATATTCTTCTAATCTTCACTCTTGTCCTTTATTTCACACTGAATTATGTGCTTTTTGTCTCCTGCCATGACAGCTTTACCTGAATTTTAGACTTTGAAGCTTTGAAGATGGTGGTCTCTAAGTCCTCTCCGAAGATAAACTCTAGAGGAATGATCCATTTGTTTTCCCTGAGAGTTATGTTTCCCAGAAGCTTCACTATGTTGGGGTGAGTTGCTTTGCTGCATTTCAGTGGTAACATGTCATGGAGAGAAAAAGAAGTGGACAAATTGACTTTAGTTAGAACATTTTAAATCACCTGGATTCTCTGTCTATATTTTGTGTTCCAGGATCAATATTGAGGTATCAAACAGATACTCACTAGGCACTATTGTAGCTACTATGAATAAATAAAGAAGGTTTGACCTGAAATTTACTCTACCCTCTCTTGACTTAGCCCAATGTTGTTCTTTATAAAAGAAATGTTACTAGTACTAATGTACATTATATATTAACTTATATTAGTAATATTTAATCTAATTTCCCTAGTTAGTGGATATAACATTTAATAAATTATTTATAACACAATACATTTAAGTGCTTGTTGTAGCAAATATGAACGTTACATTATTGAAATGTGATTTTTACTATAGTGTCATTCATCACATACTGTGTGTGTGTCAGAACAAACCCTGTTATATACTTAAAACTACAATTTAGTGTAGTAAACATTTATGAAACGCATATATGCTATGCTAATAAAGTAAGTAATGCAAGTCAACATTTTTTAAATAAATCATAGTAATGGCCTAATGGCATTGCAATATCCCTCAAATACCTGTTGTTAAGACAATGTTACTTTATGTTGGTGCCCCATTATTTAAATTTATTTAATTTTATTACCTTCTTTCCTTGTGCTTAAATGTTTGTCCTGATAAGTGCCCAGTAGTTATTTCATTTAATTTCTTTTATTTTAATTGAATAATTGTTATATTTGCAGGAAACAGACGTCTCTGAAATTTTTTTTGTTACGCCCTGGCTTCACCACTGGTGACGACCCAGGTTAGTTCCTCTGATATATTAAAGTGTTTTATTTGCTTGTACTTATACTTACTTGTACACTTCACACTCTCTCTCCAAGTCCCTTCTAGAAATTAAGTTTTGGGGGACTTTCTTTATAGCGGCCCAGGTGTCATTGTATTTCTCCTTGTACACCTTCCCAAAGCAGCCCTGTGCGATCGTGCCAGTGGAGTACGCCATCTACAGTGAGGGACTTCATGAGGACAAGAGAGCAAAAGTCAGGGCATTTTGAGTCAGAAATGTCTTTTCAACTTTGTGGTCAGTCTTGATGCTTTGGTGCACTCGAGTAATATCCTGTTATTTCTCTGTATGACAGTCTTGTTGTAAGTACAATTTCCTGTTTTCACTGTAGGTTGTTGTGTTTTTTGGGACTTTCCTCTTTGCAGCCTTGCAACAAGCGTTTATGACTGTGATGACTGCACAAGCAAATTGGGACATACGTACCAACCAGGTGACAAAGCTAAATTCCATTCATGTAACTGGTGCATTTTTAAACTGGTTATTTATAGAGCAACCAAACAGCATCAAGATGTGACGTTTCGTAAGCAGTTATTACAAAATCACATGTATAAGGTACTTGTACTTAAACTATTCTCCACAGGGTACTCTCACTAGGATGACCGTGTTGTAAATACTGGGAGTTTACATGGATTATAACAGTGGGTGGCTTGAATAAAATATATGACATCAGGATAACACACTAGGATGTTAGCACACTACTCTGGTTTATACTTTAATATCTCTAGTGTTTGGGAGGTAACTTTAAAAGCACAACTTTACAGCTGTTACTTACCCACAGAGTTACAGAATTTAATTAGAAAACCATAATACACAAACCTGTCACTAAAACCAACAATTAAACCTGTCAACAGTCTGTCAGAGATAAAGGTGTGTCACCTTTGTCAAGGCAGAAGTCTGGGAATCGTCACAGCCTTAAAACCCGACTAAGCTGCCATTTTATTTCACTTAAGAAGAACTGGCATTTAAAGTGCAAAATAAATCACATACCCAAAAGTGTCAATGACAATTATGCCATAACCTTTAGTCCTTAACCTACTAAAGACCTAACATAAACAACAGAGCTTGTTGTGTAAATAGACACTCTAGTGTGGAAATCGAAACACACTTTTATTTGTTTAAGAAATTTGAAGATGAACCTTGAGTCAGTCCGTTTAATGCAAACTAAAAGCTGAAAAACTGGTAAGTCAAGAAGAGCAAAAATATTCCTTAACACAATTACAGAATGGAAAAACTGAGGATGTTAGAGGACAAGAATATAAAAAACCCAACCGCAAATTATTTATGTTTAATAAAGACACATTTACCATAATTATTAACTAAAGAAGCGTAATCTATCTGAGTCTGAACCATGACTTTGGGTTGACTGGTCCAAAATAGAAACAAAGACTGAAAAAGTCAACAAGAATAGAAGTAGTGGTGATAGTAGGACACACCTCTACAAAGGATAAAATGGATAAAAGTGGATACAGACATGCAGTCATAGGTTCTTCAACAGAAAATGTACTCAGATGCTTACCTTTTGCTGTGAGGGAAAGCAGCTGTGTCAGGTTTGAACATGACTTAACATAGTTGTCTCTCTTAATACCTGTTCCACGCCCTTTCTCTTAGCTAGACCTTAGTTTGGCACGCCTGCCTCTGTATGTGGCAACAACCACACTCAAGCCAAAGAATAAGCAACATACCACCAAGACAATTTTAGATAAACAGCTGGACATGTGACTGCACGGCTGAGGCTGGTTAGGGTTAGAGGGTACTCCCACTAGGAGTAAATACTGGGATTTTACCTGTATTACAACAGTGGGTAACTTGACAAAAATATACATCTAAGTGAGTAATCTTGCAATACCCCCACCCCTGAGATGGGAGTACATATATATAAAAACAAGCTGCAATGATTTGCAAATCTCATAAACCCATATTTCATTTATAATAGACTATATAAAACATATAACATGTTTAAACTGAGAAAACGTACAATGTTAACAAAAAAATAAATTGATGGCAGCAACATGTTTCAAACATGCTGCAACAGAGGCATCGAAAGGCTTTTGTCAGATTAAAAACATTGAGCTGACAGTTACTGAGCTTACAGTGTAAACAAAACAAAACAAAACAAAACAAAACAAAACAAAACAAAACAAAACAAAACAAAACAAAACAAAACAAAACAAAACAAAACAAATGTTTATAGTGTCAGTAATTAGCTATACACAAATGACAAGAAAGTAATTTAATAACTAGTTCACCACTTCCCCACCTCAACAAATGCCCAGATATTTTGTACATCTCCTCATAGTGTCCAGAGCCTGAATCATACTTTGTGATCCACTGACTTTCAAGTGGAATGATAACTTAACACATATTTTTGACCATTTATTGTATTCCTTTCTTAGACAAAAACAGAAGACAGGAAATTAAAATGTCCAGTAAGTGCAAATGTTAAAATAAATGTTAAGCATAGTGAACATGGTAAATGCCACATCTGCATGTTAGCTCTGCTTGATTTTAGCATTTGACTGTGCCTCACAGATGTGCTATTCAAATCAATTAAGTTTTTTATCATATAAAGGCTAATTACACCAAAAATCATCAAATCATAGTGAGGTCAAGACCTTAGAGCATGACTGTAGACAGCAAGTCTTGTTGCAAAGGTACATTGCAGGTAAACCATAACAAAAACCCATAGGGGATCCATAAAGTGTTATCCTATCTTAAAAAAGAATTGTCAACATCAGAAGAAAACCTTTGGTACAGGGTTAATTTTAAAAAGAAGGTCTTTTTAAGGTATCGCTCACATTTTGAGCTCATCTGTGTGTATCTGGTTGCAAATATGATATGCAACTATATGCAATTATAGTTAAACTATACTAATTAGACACAAGTCACTACTCCCCAATAGTGGATATCTCAACAAATCAGTGATGACTTGCCCCAGTATTTTGTACTTCCCCTCATGGTGCCCAGAGTCTAAATTGTACTGACTATTGGGATCCACTAACTTTCAAGTGGAGCGAAATATCTCTCCTTTGGGGTGTTATATATAGTATGCCTTTCTTAGTGAGACACAAAAATGGAAGACAGGAAAAACAATAATTAAAGATTGCAAGCTGGACACAAATTAGGAACACTGGAGTTCGTGCTTTAACCCCATAGGCCTCCAGGGCACTCACAAAATTTTATTTTGTCCTGTTTTACATACGACCAGTTACATATGTGTAAAGCAAATTAACTTCCCATCAACCTTAGATATTATTATTATTTAGTGTTCAGTAAATGCAAATGATAGAATGCTAAACTAAATGTTAAGCATAGTGAACATAGTAAAAGACACATCTGCACATTAGTATTTTGGCTGTACCTTACAGATGTGCTATTCAATTACATTCACTTTTATTCATATAAAAGATAATCACACTAAAATAGTCTTAAAGCATAGTAAGGGCAAGATAAGATTTAAGATAAAATGACACATTACAGAGTCCATAGGGGCTGAATTTATTGCAGAATTTTA
Source organism: Helostoma temminkii (assembly GCA_900302695.1). Lineage (NCBI taxonomy): Eukaryota > Metazoa > Chordata > Actinopteri > Anabantiformes > Helostomatidae > Helostoma > Helostoma temminkii. The sequence continues at coordinate 65,985 of OMLM01007955.1, forward strand.
CAGGGAGGTTGGTTACAACATTACTGAAGACACTTAGTCTTCAGTAATGCTGTAAGATAAACCATAATAAAAAAATATTCTGCAATACATTAGCCCCATAAGGACTCTGTAAAGTGTTATATCTCATCTTAAAATGGAACCAGCAACATCAAAAGAAACCTGTGGTACAGGTTTCTTCAAGCAGAGCAAAGCATTTGTGTGTGTGCCAAACATGTCTGAATCATTTAGTGTCTTAATGTGTCCTAAATATGCACTGTGCAGCAACATTTAGGAAAATGAACAAAAGTACATATAAGATTGATACCAGAAAAAAAAATCAGCATTGAGGGATTTAGGATTGATGTTGGTAATTTTATTTTTAAGGTTTCTCACATTTTGAGCTCATCTGGTTGTTCAGTAATGCATCCACAAGTCAAATATGAATAAGGATGAATTTAAATGCAAAATGTTAAACTATACTAATTAGACATAGTTCAGTGAATATCTTAACATTGATGATTTGCCCCTTTATTTTGTACATCATTTCATGGAGCCTAGAGTCTGAATTGTACTGACTTTTCCTTTAGTGCCACCATGAGGTTGATGTCTGAGTGAAATATCTGAACAAGCATGCTGCGAGGTAGATGTGTATGATTGCAGGCAGTCTACTGGGAGGTGGTTAAGCGCTGGTGTGAAGTCAAAGGGATTTTTACCTCATCTGTTTGTTTGAGTGCACAGAAGACATTTTTCTACCAAAGTTTTGTTTCACTTTCTTCAGATGTTCCACACCCAGCTCTAATGAAGCAAAGGATGCTGAAGCATAATTCGCATACTTTAAACACTGTTGTGCTTCTGGCTATTGCTGGATCAGTCTCAATTTTCTCTTTGTTTTTCTAGCTATGATATTTACCTGCAGATCCTGTAGAAATGCTCTAGTTTCATTATGTTGAGGAAGTGCTCGCTCCCTGCTTTCCCAGCACTAACCTACCTTCAATCTTGATGTTTCCTTTTTCATTAATAGCCTTTAATCTGTAATTTAGTCTGACATATTCATGTACTTTATTGTACATAACCATTTATCATACCCACACTTATAAACCTTAAGTGGAGCAATGAATTACTATAATGGAATTATACTTTACCTTTTATTTATTCAGGTTTTCCTATGGTCATAGCACCAGTGTTGTACTAAAGCTACTTCTGATGACAGTGTAACCTACTTCAATTTAAATGTAAGTCAACAAAAACTAAACAGGCTTATCCTTACCCGTCCTGTATTCCTGGTAATGCTATCTACTTCAATGACCTAACTGAAAGTCACAAATCAGAAACACACCATGAGCTAGTATACTGTGGAGGTAACAACAACACAAAACCCCCCATAAACAGAGAGACATGTGACCGTGTGGTTGAGGCTGGTGCAGACAAGATGAAGAGAAGATGAAGGGTATTCCCACTAGAATGACCATGTGGAAAATAATGGACGTTTACAATGATTATAACAATAGGAATCTTGGCTCAAATACTCTGGTTAGATGTCTCTGCGTTGCTACGAAAATGGAATAATTGTTCATAGGTCATACAGTACATAAAGACAAACAAATAACTAAATACCCCACTAGTCATAGGAAAGTGCAATGATATCAGCTGTGGTTTTGGAAACAGTGTCCATCAGTCAGACTCCTGTGTTCCAGAAACTAGAGTGCAGGTATTGTCTCAAGCAGGATTAGCTGTCAGGTAACTTCTAAAATAGTACACAAAAGCAACTTCTCTTAACATTTGTAATAAATAACAATAATCAAGCTGCTCTAAAGCAGTAAGCTTTATGCTGTTACCTCACATATTCACATAGTTTAGTTACACACATTTTTTTAACTTTAAACCTATAGTGAAATAGTATTCACAGGTGAACTGAAAATCTAATGGCCTGGAAAACCCCAGAAACATATACAAAACAACACCATCTCTGTTTGTAGTTCACACACATACACACACACACTCACACACACACACAATCAATAAATATATACTTTAACCATAACATAGTGTACTGCAAAGTGTAAAAACCCTGCATACAATAAATATATAGTAAAATAAACATAGTTAAAATAACATGTGGAGTAACTTAGGTTACAGTAATTTAACTGCTTTGATCAGTATACAAATATGAATGAGGTCATGCTACTGCAAAATGTTGTTAAACTATAGTATACCTATAATTAAATATAGTTTACTGTTCTCCAACAGTGGATATTTCAACAAATGACTGATGTCTTGACTGATCACTTCTGAACTGTGATCCACTGATTTTTCCATTAGTGGCTTTGAGTGAAATATCTCAACAAGCATGCTCAGAGGTAAATTTGTTAGATACAGTTACAGGGAGTTGGTAAAAGGTCTTGTAGTGAACTCGATGGGGGTTATTTAATGCTCATCTGCATAAGAGACATTTTTCTACAAAAGGTTTGCTTTGGTTTCTGTTTTGTTTCTGACGTTCCACGCCCAGTTCTAATGAAAGGATTCTGTAGCATTGTTCACAAACATACTGATGTGACTACTACAGGAATTAGCTGGAACTGTGGTAGTCTCAAGCCTGTCTGTTTTGTTTGTTTCTTGTAATGAGTGACTACTCAGATGCTCTCATTTAGTCTTATATCTACATATACTTTAGGTTCACAGTAATATTGTACATGTTTAGCCATTTATTCTACACACACTTTTAAACCTTGCAAAGCAGTGAGGTAGCCATTGAATTACTTTACTTTATGTTTATTCAGGGTTTTCTTATGGTCATGGCAAAAGGGATGTACTGTAGCTACCAATTAGGACAGTAAGGTCACGCCCTCTGTATTTTTCCGTATCCTGGGGATTTTGCAAAGGGGGAAGTTGACTTAATCTCAATTTAAGTCAATAAAAAGTAAAAAACAAATATGTGTATCCTCACCTTAACTGTATTTCATGGCATAGTGTTGATGAATACATTCACAGAAAATATAGCTGAACTATAAAATAAATGAATATATAAATATATTTTAAAAATCATTTACAAGCACTCACATACACAACCTCAAAAATGACCCAGGAAAACATACTCCTGTTTTTGAACCACTTTGACTACAGTTCTGATTCTGGTCTCATATGGGAGGTAACTGTAAATGTTTGCTCTCTAAAATTGTCAAGTCTAAGAAGTAGAAAAAGTACAGACGCATAAACACTGTATTAAAAATATTTAGTCCTTTTTAAAATATTTCCTTCACTGTGACCAATTAATCAGTGAAATTGGGACATCAAAGTAATTTCCATGAAATAAATAAGTGAATAAGTGAAAGATGTTCAAGGTTAAAAGAGACTTGATGGGATGAGAAAGAAAAATCATTTCAGAGCATTTTTTTGGTTTAAGCATGCATGATGTCTTTCAAAGGTGCAGTTTCGACTGTTACACCATTTGGACTTTAATTCAGCTAAATCTGGAGAGACCACATTTAATAGAACTTTTCTTTTTTCTTTTGTCTTCCTGCTTGATTTGTGATCTGCCGTAAACTACAGTCACTTCCTGGCAAAATAAAATGCACATAAAGAGAAAACAACTGCAAGAAAATGAAGGGGAATAAAAAAGTATACCAGGACTGTGCAGCAAGAGGCAGAAAAGAGGAAGTGTTTGCCGGACTTGTATGAGTCACTTGGTGGCTTCCACAATAAAAATTAGACACTTAGACTTGAAACAGTGATCATGTAAATATATTCCTAAGAGAATGTTATGTTGACATGTACTGTAAGCAGCCTGCTTACAATAAACTAAAACACATTATACTTGCACATGTGCGCATGTGAGCAGATTACATAAATTATATAATGTTCATCTATAGATATGAGTTGTGATTGACACAGAAACCAAAACCGCAACACATTGTGCAAGTCCCCAGTTGTATGAAGTCCTTCAAAACAAAATCGGTTAACTCAGTCTCAGTTAAATTTTAAAAAATAACAACACAGTGTCACACCATGCTCCACCAGATGGAGACGTTGTCACATAATACAGATGCAGCTGTGCCACCAGTGACATGAGATGCACTTCATTTCCTGGATTAGCCATTCTCTCATCAGGACAAGACCCTAACAACAACTTATACTGCTGCTCATTTCAATGATGACTAAACCAACGGATGTTTTTTCGTGCCCTCAGCCTGAGAGTAAGTTTGTTACTTTAAATTTGGTCATGATAAGAAAGCTTTATGCAGTGCTAATTGTTAAGAGCATGCCTTCATTCATTCTAGGCCTGCAGCCTGTTTTAACAGGATCCAAGTGTGTGCTATCTGCATGCTAAACTTACGATTTTTTTTTTTAATCAGAGGTTTTATTAACTTCTGTGACAAAAGAAACCATTATTACTGTATATATGAACTATAAAAATACTGTTTGTATTTTTGTAGCTTATATTGTGTCAGTAACAAACTTAAACAAAAATTAAACCGAAAGCATGCATAACTCACGCTGTTACATTAGTACTGCTGTTACACATAATTATTTGTATATTTTTATTACTACTGTGATTCGTGGTTTAACATTTTTCATATTTTAATTCAACACAATAAATCTAACTTGAAAGGTGAATGAATCAAAATTAGATATTATAAAAGTGTCTGTTTTGCTAATTAATACGTTTATTATTAAGTTGATTATGTGTTTTACACTTTAAGATGACAGGGGCGTACACACCCAAGAGAGCGGGTATGTTTTTCTTCTCATTCATTCATTTTAGAAAATTAAAAAAATAACATTGATGGCTGGAGCCATTTTGATGTTAGCTGTTTCCTGTATCTGTTCCATTTATGCAGCTAAACCAGTATCATTTGTTTTCATTGAATAAATTAATAAAAATTGGGCTTATTTGAAATTTCTAAAGCAATATTTTTTTAATATTACAGGGAGGCTGGTCTCTCCTCAAACATGGAGCACAAGTTCAGTGATGACTACACTGAAAATGCTCTGCCTGTTGAAGACAAAGGCAGCTTCGTAAGACCCATTCCCAGGGAAGAAAATATTATGACACACCCTATAGCATCTGCTCACCGATGTTCAAATGCAAAATTATTGTCTGTGATGCGTGAGTCACACTCTGTTTCTGCTGAGGAGGGTTTTTTAAACAAGGTTACCCTATGTGTGGCTCAGAAGGAGAAATTTCCACCACAAGCCACACCGATAGCCCTGTCAGAGGAAGGAATAGAGGAGGAAACAGTCAACACTTCACCCGGAACAACAACCATTACAGAAAAACCGCCAGGTGTAGAGATAACAGAGGAGAGCTGCATGATGGACACTGACATGGACATCAGGAGAAACCCAGCAGAACCAAAAGACCCAGAACTGGTTTGGGAAAAAAGGAGAAACTGCAGCCACCCCAGAAAAAGAGCTGATGGGAAGAAATGGAAAAGTAATAAGATTTTAATTTACACTATTTTTAACTTGTACGTTTATTTAGCATATTTTACATACAGATATGTTGCTAATTTTAATTATACATGGAATAATGTTTATATCATCCATACCACAATATTACAAGCAATAAATGGAGAGTGGTTTATTCGGTACACCTATACAATATCAATACAATTCAACAGATTTTCCATAAATTCAATATTTTCACAGTATATAGTATACATTTTTTCTTAACATAGGGTCGTAGTTAAAGCATATATATGAC
>OMLM01007956.1:0-16627 GCA_900302695.1 Helostoma temminkii
ATGCTGAGCACTTACAGCAACTTGCTGACAGTACAGCAAACACTCCCACAAAAGCTATTAGCACCTTGTTAATGCTTTCAGCGCCTTTTCACATAGGCCAAGGTCACATATTCTTCTCAGTTCTGTCACGTGTCACAAACAGTCTGAGATTATAAATGAAAACATACTCCCATGGAAAAAATAGAAAGGTTTTGTGGTTAAATATGCCACATAATTCAATTTTGATTATTAATTAATGACTTCTTTCCTAACTAAATATCTATAATTAATCAACAAGTCATAGCAAGAGAGTAGGCTAATTGGTTTGAAAACACAATCCTGAATACTTAATTCATACAGAAGGTTGACATCGCTAATTGCGGGAGTAATCAAAGCTCCACCCTTTGGGATTTGAAGAAGAGATTGGTAAATGGAGGTTAGCGTGATCCTTCATAGCATTGTCATGACAGCTCCATTTATAACCAGATGAAGATCACCAATGACACAAACAGTAAATGTTAAAAGTCTTGCTGCATTAGGCTGTCTGAATGATAAACTCCACTGATTGAATCATTTGAGGTGTTTCACTTAAGACTAACCTGTAGCTGTTCTACTTAAGTGTCTTAAGCAATCAGTGTAATGTGTCTGTTGATGTGAAAATCTGCGTGTGTTTCTAATATCAGATGAGCAAAAGAATATCCTCAAGATTCAAAGCTATGAAAACACGCACAGTTGCATTGTGTGATATGTTCCTGTTTTGCATCAGTTCCATATTCACCATCCTGCTGCTTTAAAATGTCACTGGATAATAAAATGGATGTTCATGTGTATTAATCTGCATCTTAAAATAGCCCCCAAGAAATGTACTATTTACAGGTACTGTTGTTTGACTGATGTGTAATAATAATAAGTGCTGAGCTTTTTTGGCACTTATGGTTCTATATTTGGTTCTGTAGTTGATTGTCTTTTCTTCTTTTTGCCATTTGTGGTTTAACCCAAAACACTGTATCTGTCCAATACTCCAATAAATTACAATTCGGTGCAACAATAACACAAAAAATGGCTTCATAAATTAGCGTGGAAATTAATTATAACCATGGTAATTATGGTTATGAATTGTGCCGTTTTTTGTAATGTATCATAAACACATCTAGTTATCTCCACCTTGTATTTCTACATTTCCAGGTTACAAAGTTACACTACAGAGCAGTTTTACGACCTATTCAGATGAGATTAGTTTTCCGTATGGTCGGTGTGGAAAGTATCTGTTAACACATGGCTTCTGTTAATGGATAGTTTGCACTGGATAAGTGTCTCCCAGAGACATCAGAGATGGGAGTGTCATACTGCATTTATGTATTGTCATCACACTAAAACTCTACCATCCGTTAAGCATAACTTCCAGTACCGACGCACTTAAATGATAATGATGCAAACAAAGACTCAGACGTGTAGACCAAAGGTGAGAGAGTTGGTGTGATCCAGTGGTGAGGTAAAAGCTGATTTCAAATGCAGGTTGACCTAATAGATCACAGGCTACAGGTTTAGAAAGTGCTGAAGTTTGCCAATAATCATAGAAATGTTAATTAGGATGAGACTGCTTATACTTGAGTTTTGGCATTTTCAGGTGGAAAAGAGGCCTAAATAAATACAATAATGGTAAAGGTACGCAAAGTAAAACTTATATACACCTCCACCAGTTTTTAAATTATCCAACTTGAATAGCTTTCTTTTTGTAACTTACACAGCAGTTCTTTTTTCATGTGCCACAGCTTTTTCACATATTCTTTGTCTGAGTAAATATATGATTAGTTAAAATAATTATCCTTTTCATTACAGGTCATTTTGTCCTTGGAGTGGCACTTTCATTTTTTTTGTTGTGTGTCAATTTCTACTTTTATTGGACATCTATTTTTGCCACCAAACAAGATTTATTACCATCATACAGGTGAGAGTGAACTTGGCTAAAACACTTTTCCTCTGTGACATGGGCACATCCTTAGAGGTGCTGCAACCTTGTAGGATTTTCCCTTTTGAGGAGTAAGGTGTGCACATTGGAGACCTACAGGATATACTGTATATATGCATATAGAAAAAACTAAGATGCTGAAAAAGTTAGAGAAAGTCTGTGTATGCGAATGTACAGTACATCAGCATGAGAGTGAGGAATATTCAAGGGCAGACTGTAGGGGACACTTTGCTGATATCTCACCACCGACCTGAATTCACACTTGAGGTGTTTCATCTGCTTAGCAGTGTCACCTTCAGTGCCCGGTGGGGTAAACAGACAATCCCAGTTTTGAAATGTCATTCAGTGTTACTGTAATGTTGTGAAGCAATGCCCTGATATGCTAACTTCACTAGCTTTAACTCCGTGACAATACATTTACATGGTGAATTAGCTTTGAGATCAGGTAGCAGATATCTTTACAGGGCCTATCAGGGGCAGTTTTTGAACATACATTTGGGTGCTTGTCTTGTGTACTTTTGCCTTTAAGTGTGAGACCAACGAGTTTAGCACAACCACCTTCTAAAAGAAACTGTCCTAAAGCGTGCACTATTATTTCTACGGTATTTAGCATTTGTCTTGCCCCTCTCTGTAACAAATCACTGTTACCATTGTAATCCAGTGTGGCTGTCATAAATGTCTGTGACTGCTGATGGGCTAGTTCTTTTAGCATTGCTAGGCTTTTCAGTGCATGTAATCACAGCATTTAAAGTTCAGTCTATCCACTCTCCACTTTTGTATTTCATCCACTTCACCCAAATTTCTTCTCACTACAATAGATGCATTCTTTTACAAATAAAAGTCATAGCTGAAACCCAGCCTTAAAACATCCTTGGACCTTTTCTCTCTCTTTTCAGCCCCATAGAAGTCTAAAGGCTTTCCTTCATTCAGTGCATCATCTCTGGGTTTGAGTACAGTCTGTGGAGCCACATATGGGTTAAGGGGCTAATTTCATTAATTGATTGTAGGTGTTGTATCACAGCTCCCCAGATGCTGGTGAACAAGTGCGAGCACTCAAACGCCTGCTCACCAGCAACCAGTGATTGATCTGTCTGATCAATAGCCTGGTTGGTGAGAAACATGTGGGGTTTTCTACTGGTGTAATTATTAATTGTTGGCAGCTAGTAAAAGTCTGTTGGCTGACTTGATTTTCTTCTTTACACGTCTTTATGGGGAGGAAATGACGTTTGAGCTTCATGGAGACATAAATCCCATGAAGGACAAAAGAAGACAGGATAGTTATTATGTTTGGAAATTGGTTTCATTGATGCAACCTAACTCCTCCTCACAAACCAGCCCACTTTCTGCCATGTTGTTTACAACCTGTAACCTTCTATCAGAGCTTTGAGAGGGATTTGATAAGTGCACAGCAAAAGAGGACGGTATTACAATGGAATGTAACATGGTCGTAAAGTAACCATTAATCTCCCTCTCTGCACCCTTTTCCCTCACACTCTACCTATTTGACCATTTCATTTATACACCATCACTGCCAAGTTCAGGAGCATCAGATTACAAACAAAAAAAATCAGCTTTCGTCACAGCTGAGGCTCATTCTCACCAAGCTGGCAGGCTTTGGCGACGGGCATCGTTCGAATGTGTCCGGTCTGATATTTCCCCTCTATCTCTCATGAACTGATAATGTGAACCCTCTAATGAAGCTATTGTGTGCCTGTCCAATTCTATTGTCTTCTAGAGGGAACTTTCTTTTCTTTTTTCACCACAAGCTGCCCTGCTGATGAGCTCACCTGTAATGGCCACATCTCTCTGTCTTTTGTCTCTGTTCCCTTTCTTTCTCTCACTTTCTGCTCTCTCTGCTTTATCGTCGTTCACGGTTTAGGTCAGCTTTCCACTATCTACATAGACAATTTGTGCTTATTTGCTTATATACACTGCCAGTCATAGGTTTGCACTCACATAGAAATGACCATGTTTTTGAAAGAAAAGCAGGTTTTATAACATCTAATTAATTGGAAACAGTGTAAACATTGTTAATATTGCAAATGACTAAAACGGCTTTTAAATATCTACATACATATACAGAGACCTATAATCATAATCAAAATTAGTGCTGTATTGCAACAGCATGTTATCTTTGCTTAGTTTGTTTATTTAAGGATAACAAAAATGGCACACACAACACAGCTGAATTTTTTCTTGAAAAACATGGTCTTGTGTGTGTTTACACGTTTGACTAGTAGTGTAAATAACCTGGCTGGTATAATTAAATTGCCTTTAGTAAATATTTGTATATATTTACTTTTATTTACCATAAGCCATGAATAACAAATTACATGTTTGTCCTCTTGAGATGACGGAGAAGCTGCAGTAGTTGTTGCTAAATGTAATGTTTTGTGTGTAACTGAAGGAATCAGCTGTGAATCAATTTTCAACAAACTGTACAACCCTAGTGTATTTGTTCTTTAGTGTTCTAGCGTTTTATAGCAACAACCAATAAAACATTTTACTTATGGCGTTTTTAAGCATAAACAATAGTGTTGTTGTTGAGCAGTGTACTGAACTACCTAAACTAGATGTAGTTCCTCTCTACAGCTATAACTAATATGAAATATGCCTACTGAATAACCACCATCCACCATTTCTTTAGTTGCAGTTATGACTCAAGTGACTGAATTATTAACTCCTGGAGATCTGTACTACACAGAAGCCATGGTACTGTGTCAATGTGCAATGTGGCTACCAGTTACTTTAGTCACTGAGTATTCTATGATTATACCATCAGTTAATAGACGAATCTGATTAACAGCAGCAGTAAATATACAAAAGAGAAAAAAGGTCTTAAAAGTAATTGGTTTTCTTTTCAAAAAATCAATATTTTTATTCCTTAAATTGCAGACAGTAATATTATGAATATACTTTCATACCTTTAACCCCTTTAGTGTATTTTAGAGCCATATCACATTCTGGGCTATGAAGACATCATTTACTAATAACATAAATGCCTTTGAGTTGTGCAACTTTACTTTGAGAATTACACATTTCAACTAACTCCAGCTTAGACGTAACATCAGCCTTGACTTTCTTATTGGAGACTATGATAGGAAACAAAAAAATCTATGGACAGGAAGGCTGGAACAAGAGTTAACACAGACCAGAGTCATGCTCTGCAAACCTAAACACACAAAGCTCGGTACCACGCCGCACCTGTTAATACAAGGCAACCCATACACTGACATTAGTTAAAGACATGTTATGTTAGTCACTCAAAAAAGCCTTTGAAAATGCAGGGTGGTAATAGAAGCAGAAGCTGCACAATCAACTGAGCATAGTGTTCCATTCAGATGTATAAGACATTCACCATCCACATATCCAAACTCTATATTCAGTATTATTATACATATAATAATAATATTAATTATTAGTAGTAGTAGCAGCAGTAGTAGTAGTTGTACTGAGAATACACATCCTTTGAATGGCTACATGAATTACCTCCACTCCTTGATCAGGATATTTTTTGCTGAGATGCTGAAGCTTTGACATTAGATCCAGCTGTTATTGTGGTAGGCTAATTTGGTTTCATTAGATTTTTTTTTCTTGCCCTCTCCGTTTTCAGTCTATGCCACAGTGTAGTGCATCGATGAGTAGTAATAATGACCCATGTGAATAACAGGGACTGTTTATAAATATATGAATTAAACAAAGCTTTGAGGCAAAGAATATCCAAAGATTTTTAGGAATCAAGATACTAGATTTACATGAGGAATTGTTTCAGCCCTACGTGGATGCATTATTATTATCATCATTAAAATGCCGCTGAGTTGTTATTGTGTATCTCATGTCCAGAGTCAGATCATTTGTCAACATTCCACATTTTCAACAGTACTACACAGGCATGATGCAACATGATGAAAAATGTGTTGCTGGAAACACAAAAAAATCTGACCAACTTTTAAAACAATCTAGTACCACATACAGCTGCGGGTTTGATAGATTTCTAAATATTTTGTTGACTCGTGATTTGTAACAGGCAGCAGAACTATATTAATTCAGTATTGACGGTGTATTTCTGAAACCTGCCTGAAATGGAGACGTAAATACATCTCAGCTTTCCAGATGATTTCTGATCAACTGACTGAGATTTTCCCACATCATCTTGTCAATGAAAAGATTGAAATCATAGTCACAATCATCTGAGCACATTAATGCTTCAGCCTGTACAATAGTACAATGAAAGGTTTGTAGAATTCAGTTGCGTGCGATTAATATGTTCTCAAGCGAGAAGACTGACTGGGACAACTGCTCTTAAATGATCACTGGAGTTAATGAGCACTGGATTTGGAGATGGAGCACATTGAAATGACACCATCTGATTCCTCTCGTCCACAAAGTGCATGAAAACAACAACACATCCAACACCAAAACTGATCTCAGTCAGTTATTGTATTGTATTGTATTGTATTGTATATCTTATTTGGTCCTATTGTGTTCTGAACTCAGTGTGGAAAAACATGTGAAACAGTTTTACATTCATGTCTAACACACCTGTCACAGATTGCACTGACTGCTCACACCAGTATTTAAATGTCATACTCCACTACATTTCCCCTGACGAAACCAGAGATGTTTTTTTCTGTTTTTTTTTTTTTTTTTAAGAAAAACACATGGGAGCGTGGATCAGTATGTGACTGTCTTCTTTCATTTTTCATTTCCTTATGTAAACAGTGTTATGTTAGAGGAATATCACTTTTCTTGGATGCAAGAGTAAATTTTCCTTTCATGCCAAGATTTCCTTATACTTATACTGACACACTCAGTGCGCTCAGAAACAGTGAGAGCCGAGCAACCGAGACACCTTTGATGAAACAAGCTAAAGAGACTTTGATGTTGTGCAAGTTTATAAGACTGATTCCAGCTGCTCTGTGCTTTTCAAGGCCCTCGTCCTACGGCCTCTTCCACCAAATTAGAAATGGCACCTGTATGCCTCCCTTAATCTTAAACAATGAGCACTTCCTGTTTTTCCTCTTGTCTACCACATACCATCTTTGTTCCATTATGTGTACTGTTCACTGTGGAGGTTTTAGAGAGTAGTGGCAAGGTGGAGCATATTGATGCATAATTGTTGAATTAGGCTATTAATTACTAATTATTATTGCTTCTCTTGTAATTGCCAGAAGACCATTGTACATTTTACTGTTATGTTACTGTTATGTACAATTTTTCAGCTATGATCTACATTTGGACCTTTAAGACAGGGCTGGTTGTATCCTTAGTAATTATTTTCAGTATTGTGTGATTTTCATCAAGTATGACAAGCTTGCATATTGTTCATCTTGACTGCTAACTGTACTGTACTAACAAAGGTATGAGGACTACAACACATTTTTCAGAGTAACTTAGTCTGTATGGTTGTTTACTGCCATAAACGTGCACAGCATTACAACATAGTACACAGTGTTGGAGCTTTTTATATTTTCCAGGTGTGCCTTTCTATGATGAAGCCACTACAGAAGCCTCATACTATCAGGAAACAGCTGTCCAGCTCTAATCTTTTTATGAGCGATATGCTGTTTTTAATGAAAGCCCTCGCAGCTCTCCACAATCAGCTAGCCATATCAGAGCTTATATTTCATCCTGCTATTGTGATGTCATCACTGGGCGCAGGCATAATACATAATTCCCTGTGTTATGACAAACTGCGGCCTCAGGCCAGAGAGGTATATGAACGCTTTTGGGCCCATGTCAAGTGTGTGCCGTTTGTGCCGGAATAATCGCTCCTGGCTTGTTGTTGGATCATATAAAATAAGGGCTGGCGTCAAACAACACATAGGTCAGGGCAATTTGAATAAAAAGTGAAGAAGTCAAATGAATAGCTTTATAGCCTCTGAGATGCCTGTATTCTCTCTTACGCCCTGTCTTTCACCATCATATTTGTATACACTTCCACGTTTAGAGTACAGTTAGCTCTCAAAATAGTAAGAAGTAGTAGTAGAGATGAAAGAAAAGAAATTATAAGAACAGAGATTCCTTCTTGTTTTCAAGTTACCTATTTTTTTTAACTGAGATTTTTTTTTTACATGAACACAAAATTAACAAGCACTAAAATGTGACGAGAATTGCTTAAATGTACTTGTGGCAAATCCTACCTGAATTTTCTTTTTGAAAACTCGAGCATACAGACAAGCAGATGGTGGATCCAGAGAAGCAGACTCCTTGTTGTTGTTTGCAGTGAGCCCCAGTCTCCTCACTCTCTCTCACAGCCCCCAAAATCTTTATCTGCTACATGATGCATGAAAGCACACTGTCTTCTCATACAACTTTACATGACCCCTGACCCCATCTGCACAGATGTAATATGACCTAGCTGCCACCATCCATTTTGGCCTGTGGAGCAGATTCAATGAATTTTTATTATGCTGCATGTGTATGTCACTTGGTTTGGCTCTTTCTTTTGATCCTCATCGCCACCAATATGTCTTGGAAATGCATCACTTGGCGCTCCAAAATAAAGACGTCGAGCCATTACAAAAAGATCTTTTGTTTTAAATTCTGTCTTTGGATTTGGTATTCTGAAATATGAATTAATATCTGCACGGTAGGAAGTACATATTGGTACATTTTTGTTCATTTGTTTGTTTGTTTTATTTTTATTTTTTTCCTTGGATGTCAATTCCAAAAAGACTGACAGATTTCCAACCATCCTTCTTGGCAAACTTGAGGCTGTAGATATTTAAATTCCTGTCTTTTATCATTTTTGGCCATCTCAGAGGAAAATTTGGCAAAGTCATTTAAAAAACGCTTACATGTGTTCAGATTGGTTCTATCCAACTATTGGCCTATTCTGCTGATATTTTGGAGCTCAGCATCATTTGTTAAGTTAGATCGATAATTCTCTTTTTCAAGAACTTTTTTATTTAATATCAAAGAATTAGGCCATTTACTGTGTCTCAGGTTTGCAACAATTTGCTTTCTGCTTAAACACGCAGGCTGCTAACAGCTAATGGTGATTTCATGGTTTTGTGCTGGCTTGATGGTTTTCAGTCTGTCAGTCAGTCTGCATCATAAAAAGATGCTAGTGTGCTTGTCTGTTTTGTTTGGTGTCTTTTTTTCATTTGTTTCTCTGAGGAGCCTCACAAATTGTCAGTGCAAGGCAACAACTACTGTATATGTTCCCCAGAGAGAGCCTAAACATCCAGGGAATCAGGCGTCATTTAGCCTGTTAGAGCCTTTTTCTTTCCATGACATCCTGTATTGCCTTTTATTTTCCCCTCTCTTCTTCTGTCTCTGTCCTCTCGACTGTATAAACATTCAGTCTCATTTGTTTCTCTCAGGTTTCACATTAGGTGGTCTCATTCATTCTTTCTGCAGCCTCCTCACTTCACACCCCGTGTTATTTATCATTTTTTTAATCTGTTTGCCTTGTTGTGCCTTACTGGGTGCTGACACATTACAGAAAATAAAGTACAGCGCTGCAGGTGATGATTTTCATTTTCATGATTATGTTATTGTTTAATCTATGAAATCTATGAATTGCTCTTCACAGCTGTCAAAAATCCAGTGGTGCTCAAGCTTAAATTGAACAATTAAATGAATTATCTTGACTTTACTCTTTATTTCCTTTTTGTAATTTTCTGTTCATCACCATTTAAAAATGTGTTACCTCTGTTAGTTTCTCTTCATTCATTGCTCTCTTCAGCTGGTGCAAATTATAACACAAATCCAGTTTCCTATTTTTATTTTATCATTTTCAGAATCCAGTAAAAACAATAAAACAACTAAAAAATCTCAACTGTGGCACCATCCTCTAGGTATTGATTATAAAAGCTAAATTCCACATCATTCACATCCATCATCATCACACCACTCTGTTAATCCTTGCTAAATTGTTATTAATAGTTTAGCAACAACTTAAAATAATGTAACCTTGTACTGTTTTTTTTTCAGTTTTAGGAAAAAGGTTCAATGACGTACAACATGAAGATGATTATTTAATACAAAGTGAATCTTTTTGTATTTGTGTAATGCTGATGCATTAGAAAATGTATCGCCAACCTAAAAGCAAATCCCAGATGCAGACGTTTTCTCCTGTAAAAGAATATTGTTGGCTGCAAAGTTTAAAGTGGCAGAGCAGGAATACATGCTGTTGCAAATATGCTGCCAGATACCAATGATGTGCCAATGTAATTTGATCAGAATTTAATGAAAAATTTCTGGTACATTAATTGAACTGTTTACACTGCTTGTGTCTGAGATCTCCAGATGTCAAAATTACCTAAACTTCCAATGATTTATAGTAAAATGAGTGGTAGAATAACTACTTTTTATTTTAATCTAAATTGATGTGCACAAATGAACAACAGGATGAAGTTGTGCATGATTCATAATACACAATAGATTATTGTTTTAGTTGTGTTGCCGTGTTTGTGTGTGGAGTTGTTACTACTATTAACTACAAGAGCAATTTGTTTGAATGTGAAAAATACATCCATACATGTCCACGTGTAATTGTGTGAGGAGAAAAGAAACAGCTGCAATGACTTTTTTTATTGACAGGCCTTGCTCTGAGCAGCAATTTGTAAAATCAAGGAGATACTGGCTGATGAGAAACTGCCTATTAATACAAGAAAAGCAAGGCCCAACAAATCTTAATCTTTGAATCCTTGTTATCTTAACTCATTATTTTGCTCCTGGTCAGTGTTGTTTTTAAATCCTAAGGTGTGCTGTGCCTGCTCATTATCCTAAGATGAGAAACTTACTAATTGTGTTGAACTTTTAACCTTTTACCATTATACAAAATTTGGCAATGATAAAACAGACTTCACATTTATAACAGTAGCGGTAATCTCCAATAGTACATTACATTACATTACCAATAGAAGCTTCTAAAGGTCTTGTGACATAATCATCTCTCTGTAGACCACAGTATCTTTAGTATCATTACAGCCGTAGTCTGCAACCTTCTTTTTGTCACTGGCTGTCTTCAAATGCATCTGCCCTGAGGTCCGACCCAGAGAACTTGGTTCCTCTTTGAGTGATAGAGCTTCAGTTTGTAGTTATTTCACACAAATAAATGTTCAACCAAATTCACAAATCACAGATTTGAGCTTATATAGCACTTTAAAAAGAGTTCAAATTTTTTTGTAAATGTGGTTTATGAAATAGCTATTGACAAAAAATTCAACAGTTCTTCAATACAAAGAGAGGAAAACTACATGTTTGTTTCATTTATTCTTTAGTGCTTGACATCAGCTTCATATGAATCCAAAACCATATGTTTATCCTTGATGTTGTCGTGAGCTGTGCTGGAAATACATTATGTCACGTTGGTATTCATGGGAATAAGAAAAATGCACTACAGATATATAAACAGCAAGAGAAAGAAATGCATTCTTGAGTGCAAAGAAAACACTCTGACTCTCTAATATGTGGTCCATTCCAGGGAGTTATGATTCAAGGTCATCCAGTGGACATAGCAGCGTCCTCCATAGCTTATCTTCACTCAATCTCTGTATCACAACTGGCAGAGAGAAAATAGCTGTATGCTATGTACAGTACAACACATACTATATATCTCATATATCAGTGAGATATAGATAACCTCAGAAATCACAGGTAACTCACAAACAAATCACAAGAAGTTCACTTTATCAGCAGCCAAAGGAGACTTGGCAACCTGTCTTCCTGCTATTGTTAATCGTTCTTTCCCTCTCTCTCCAGCCTCCATCTGTCTTTCCTCCTTTTCCTCTTCCCGTGATCGCTCTCCCTCTCTCTCACTTTCTCTCCTCCTCTCTCACTCTTTCCTTGAAGCCTGCAATTTAATAACCTCAAGTGCTGTCAGAGAAGGCATTGAAAAATGGCTTCTATAAAACATAACGGCCTTAATCAGAGTGCACTGAGGATTCTCCCTGCTGCCGCTGATTCCCCCTCCTCCTCCCTCCCCCCGATCCCCGCCTCTAATGAATTAATGTTGAAATATGCAGGGGCTCAGTAGTCATTAGATGTGCGCCGTGAGATGTGATTTAAGATGGCTGCCTTTATGTGTCTCCCAGGCAAGATGGAGCGGGACGGGCCTGGCTGGACAGTGATTGTCTTGACTGACTGAGTCAAAAGTACTTTGAGACCACTCTTTGTCGAGGGTAATAGGTTGTTCTAGGCTATTGCTGCACCTTGTTGTGTGATTTTCACAAGCATTTCTGTCACGTTTTAGTGAATATGGTCATATATTAAATGGACAAAGAAATGTGAGCTTATGAATTGTGAAGATTTATGTCCTTTAGCCCCTCAGTATATCAAACTTGCATGCTGTGTGCATTTTGTGATCATATGTATTTCTACGATGTCTTCAAACTAATAGGGAACTGCTGTGACTTGTGGCGTTGATAACTCTGTGCTCTTTACTCGACCGAGCTGTGTTGCCATGTTAAAGTGATGGGCTCGGTGTTTGTGGTCATGCAGGTGTCTGCAGAGACACATTATTTTCACTGCACACATTTGACTTGTAATAGCAGGTACGCAGGTGTTAGTAACGGTAACAATACCTTTGCTATTTTCAAGTGTCCCAGTAAGTTATGGTTGTGTGACAGTGAACCAGCATGAACAATGCCACGGCCCTGCATCTAAATAGAATTCAACTATGATTTACACCTGTGCTTCGCAGTGTGGCGTGTGATAATCTTTTCAGTGTTCAAAAAGTCTTTATATGTTTGGATGCTAGGATGTGGTAGCTCCTGACTCATAAATTCTTTCTCCCTCACCTCATTTTGAAGAAGCAACAGGAACTGGTGAAACTGCTTGTCAGAAGCTCATTTTTAAGCATTCCAAAGAAGAAAGTGTAAAATGCTACTGCAATGTAATGGTAAAGAGAAAATGAAAAGAAAAAAACATAATCTTTCTACAACAGCATTTCTCAACCTTTTGTTTACTGTCAGCACCGTTGGTCAGCACCAGGCCAAGCATCATTTTGATGGATTATAACACAACTGTAACTAAGTAATTCACTCCACTGTCCAGTTGGTGGCAAGTGGGCATATTAGTTATCCTTTGTCCAGTCTTGTGTTTAGTTTTGCCTGCAGGACCTTGTTTTCTAACTGGCTTTGGTCATTGCTTTACAAGTACTGGTTGTTCACTGAACTCCTGCTCCTGCTGGTAACTGTGTGTGAGCCAGCGGGGAACACAACAGCTGTGTGTGTGGCTCATGTTTGTGTACCAAAGATTCTGACTGCATTCGCCATGTTCCATGTACAAATTAATCAATACCCTTCTTTTGACCAACAAGAATGTGCTAGTTCCAAGTTTGCATTAGTGCTGCTTCAAAGTTGGTTCAACTACAACTGTGCCTTTCCACCTACTCATGAGCCACTATAGAGCCATGTCAGTAAGCTACTCCTACATTCACAGTACCATTAGGTTTGCAACTCTAAACTCACATCCAAACACTTCTGGTCCAACATATATGCAATGTCCGTGACACATGGACCTTATCAGAGAATGACATGAAGATCTTTAGAGAAAAGCTTAATCCTTTTTATAAGATCTACTTATGTGTGCGAACCCCAGGTGCAGCAGGTTTCACACATTCGTCAGCAGTTTTCATGGCCCACATTTTGCCTGCCAAAGCCCAGCTCTAAGAAATTGCTTTATTTTACCAATGTTAGAATATTTTTGGCAGCACCTCTGATGAAGCCAGACAGTACCTGGTTGAGAACAGCTGGACTAGTACACAGTAGCACAAGTATCTTTATTGCAATATCTCAGTCGTTCTTTGTTTAACCATATCATGAACTGACCTGTAAAATGTGAAACAATATGAAAAACTGTCAATCACAAGTAGTACAAAAAGCAACAAACTCTTAAAATTCAATCAACTGTTTTTGCTGATTCATTTTTCTGTTGATTGTCCAGTTGTGAAATTTAATAACCAGTTAATCAGCTAATTGATCAGTTCTCAAAGGAATTCTGAATTAGCGTATGCTTACTTATAATTATTTTAGACTTTTTCTCAAAAGTTTATTCGCACATTTTATTTTGTTTATGTTTTTAGCTTCATGAATCCAAGTAAAGGCTTTTTAATGATCTCTGAACCTCCCCTAAAAGTCACACAAAAGATATTTCTCCTCAGTGTTTCATAGTGTTCTTGGTGCTATTTTGAGATTACATCTTTGAATATGGTAACAGTAATATAATACTTCTGTAATAGGTTCTAAAAGAGACAACCTAACATGTTGAGGCTGTTCGTCACATCTCAGCATAGTGCTGTACAGAAAGCAGAAAATCCTCGATACTTCTTCAATACAAGCCTAACCATCAAAGTCCTTCAGACGCGTTTTAAAAAAGGAACATCAAAGTGAAGACGCTGTAACTTTTCTGAACATTTTTTGACAATGTTTCATTACTGCTGGGAAGGTCTATAATCTATTTCCTTTGAGATTTCCTTCTTGAGTTGAGATCACACAATTAAGTGAGCTCTCATTCTGACGGCATGGCGGAAATTAATTAATAAATAAACACTGCATTTTTACATTCATCAACATGCGGTAAGAATAGCTCTAATTATCACAGGTGAATTAACACTTTCATTTTTGTGTCAAAAAATTAATTGTATCCCTTAACAGTTATTCCCAGGGGGAAGTTAAAGAAGAGAATGGGGAAGGTAAGAGGGAAAAAAACACAACAGTGTAGACCACCAGGAGTGCTAATTGCTGCTTTCAAAGCCTTGCATCAGTGTTACCATCTTTCCACAAGACTGTACAATGTCCCACAGAGAGATGCCGTAGATAGAACCTTGTTACAAGTGCTCAAATGTCAAGTTGTGATCTACAGGACCTGGCAGGGAAGTTCTCTTCATCTTCATCAGCAGCAGTGTGTGGTAATTATTAAGTGAGGCAGGATTTACTGCTTAAGTTATGTGTGGTATTTGTCCTGTTGTTATTTGTTGATGTAATGCTTGACTTGTTCATCCCAACTTTCATATAATGTGGGTGAAACTAAACATAAGAGTGAATTAAAAAGAACAGACAGACTCATTCACCTCTTTTATGTCTAACTTGTACTTCTGAGACAGAATTAGTAGGAATGCTCTAGGTGGGTGTCTTTAACTCTTTTCCCATTTTGTATGATAATGTGTGAGTGAATTTCATTGCACCTGCACTGCCACTGAACGGCAGAATGAGTAAATGTAAAGATCACTTCCGACAGGCATACTCTGTGTACTGGTGTTCGCGTGTGTGTGTGTGTATGGTCCACCCACCGGTTAATGCCACTGCATTAGCAAGGCCATTAGGACATTTAGCTGTCTGTAATGCCCGAGTGTTAGTGACACCTTGGAGTCCCCCCCACCACTTAATGCACCTCGTTTGATAGACAGGTCTGACATGTCAGGTGACAGTAATGCCGCTGTGTGGCAGTGAGTGGAAATCACATGGGATGATGTTTGTTGGTCTTTCATCAACAAAAAAATCATCCAAGTTACTGTCAAGTACATCATTACACTAAAATCTAAGCTAGGAGGGAGATATATAGCGCATAATAGCACTGAAATGCTGTAATTATAGACTCAATGCCAATTTCAGAGCTGACATTTACAGTATGATTCAGTGAGCTGCAGCATATTATGTACATCAAGGTTATTTTCTAAGATTTAGTAGTGACTTCAGTTATTTGTTAACTGATTGATTATTATAATATGATTTTGAATTACAAACAGAACCATAGAAACCATCTACAAAGTACAAACCTGAACTTAAATGTTTCACATTTTTTTTGGAAATGTGTTTACTGCCCATTAATTTTTTTCTCTGTGTTTAAAATGTGCAGAAATAACTAAATAATAATAAAATATAACCATTGTTTATCAGCAGACTTGTAATTTGAGGAAATGTAAGTGATGAAGATATGCCAAATTCCTCCAGACATGAGATAGATATTTTAAAACATTTTGCATCAAAAATAATGCTAATATGTGTGTGTGTGCAATGAGAACACACACTGTTGGAGTGGCTAAGAAGGTAATTACTATGGTGTATGTATGAGCTGAACATTGAGAATATATACATTTTCCTGTCTGAATAAAATGCTGTCAGTGTCACTCAGATTAATCGACAAGTGTAAATCCAAATGTGGATGATATGAAGTGCTCCTCAATCTTGACTCAATATACTGCACACTGCCAGTTCACCATAAATGAGGCCATTTGATGAGCTAAGTTTGGACACAAGAGCCTAATGGTGGCATTAAAGAGGAGACCTGGGAGAATAGATGGCTAGACATCAGTCACTTTAATCACCTGTTTCATTATTCAGTGGATGGGTGCCACCTGGTCATACATGAAGGGTGTCAATGGGATCCAGGGTCTGAGGAGGAGTGAGACATCCTAAAGGGGAGTTGTGGAGAGTCCAGTTCAGAAAAGCCTCTTTATTTTAGGGAGAGGAAGGCACACATTAGTCTGGCTCAGCCACTGTGTGTGCGCTTTTTGAAAGATAGGAAATAAAAGAAATTGATTGTATCTGTGTTGGTCTGATTCATCTTTGGAAATGAGGTCATTTTTTTAATCTCATTCACTGGAGATTGCATCATTATGATGAAAATCCAGAGAAACTGTGCTCAGAGAGGTTGGAAGGTGTAGTAGTATTACAATCTGTTACTTCAAGTTGTGCTTTACTTTATGTTTGGCTGCTTGAATGATTG
>OMLM01007956.1:16647-32219 GCA_900302695.1 Helostoma temminkii
TGGATAGTCAAACATAGGCTTTTTTTTTTTTTTTTTTCATCAGATCACAAGTAAAGCGGGGCAAAACAACATTAAAATTCATGTAAAAAATTATTGACCTTGACTTTTAAATTGCTCTTATTTGAACAGTTCCCTTCAGTTTTGGTTTTTGTATTGTTGAAGGATAGCACAAGTAAAATTCACCCCTTCTCCAGTTTAAACATGTTAGCCAAAGGTCAGCATACAGGAAAGGTAACACAAACCTATAAAATGATCCACACCCTTGCATCTCAATGTAGTCCTACCGTCCACTTTTCACGAGCACACACCACAGAGAAGATAAGAGAGAGAATAAGCTGTCAGTGGGCCGAGTTTGCCGGTCCCCTCTATATTCCTCACATTACTCCAGAGGGAACAATGTGTCTGTGGTGGCAGGTGGCCATAGTTCATAATGTACTGATGCTGACCAAGTGTCAGTTTGATCCATGGGATCGGTGAGTGGGATGGGGCTGTGGCTCCTGAATTCTTAAGCAAGCTACTGTGTGGTGATCCTATGGGGACAGTCGGAGACGTGATACAGATGAGACCGGCAACTATCTGCCTAATGGCAGACAGATACAAGGCAGAGAGTGGGAGAGACAGGGAGGAAGAGGGAGGAAGAACATATGCAGGACAGATGAAGGGTTGAGTATTACATTTGAAAATGACACAGAGGCAGATACAGCACTTGTCATTCTACGCCATTTGTCATTACAGACTAGTAACTCTGAAACTACTGTAGTGTATCTGTCCCACCTACATTACATGTATGCACGTCATTCTCTTTGCAGACAGCCAGTGTTGTGTGTTTGAATGCACTGCTGAGGATGACACTTTGCCTCATAAGAGTCCCTCCATTTTGTGGTTAGAAAGTAACACTGTCAACATTGTCTGCCAATGTTCTTCCAGTATTACAGTGCAGTTACATGCATGCGTTATAATGCATGATAAAGCATAACAACAGATGAAGCTGAGATAAAGAATCCAAGACTAGCATTTCTGTAATTAAAAAAAAAGATTGTTTCAGAGCACACTAAGAAAATACTTTTTTCTTATTGTTGTAGATAAACTGTCTAGTGCTAGTAAACACAGCTTGCAATAGAAGCATATTGTCAATAAGAGAACTATCATATGCTGTAAGTAATTTATACACAGTAGACAGTATACAGCTGTATGTGAAAGTTAGTGCCCCCTCACATATAATTTCTTTTCTACATGTAACAAAAAATTAAGCCAAACTTATTATTATCCCCTTACTGCTTCCAGAGGATACAAGAGGGTAAGTTACAGCCAGGTGCTTCAGGCCTTGATTAATTGATCATCAGCAGGTGTGCAGACCTCTATAAAAGCAGATGTTTTAGTAGTTTGGTAGTTCAGGTGTGTGTTGACAAGAGGAAAATACTTAAGCAATGATCTTAAAGAAGCAACATTCTGCAGTGAAAAGGATTATTTGCAAGTGGAAATCGTTCAGAACAGTTGCCGATCTTCCCAGGAGTGATGTCCATGCACATTTACCCCAAGGTCAGAGCATGTTAAATGTTAAAGTCCATGGCACCACAATAAGAAGAAAGCTGAACAAGTATAGTTTGTTTTGAAGGGTTGCCAGAAGAAACATGAAAGCACAACTGAGACTCACAAAGCTGCAAATGAGCAAACCACAAGGCCTCTGGAACAATGTCCTGTGGATAGATGAAACCAAAGTGGAGCTGTTTGACCTTAATGCCCAGTTCCAATGTTCGCAAAAATCACACAGCATATAGCAGAAACACCTCATATCCGATGTCAAGCACAGAGGTGGAGGGGTGGTAATTTGGGCTCGCTTTGCAGCCCATACCAGGGTATTCTAGAGCCAAATGTGAGGCCATCTGTCCGATAGCTAAAGCTTGGTCGAAGTGGGTGATGTGACGGGGCAATAATTAGAAACACACCACTAAATCTACATCAGAATAGCTGGAAAATAAAATAATCAAGGTTTTAAAATGGCCTAGTCAAAGCCCAGACCTCAGTGCAATAGAAATGCAGTGGCAGGACATTAAGATGCGAAAGACTATAAAAAGTCAGAAAGCAAACAATTAGTCCAAGTTATTACTGCAAAAGGTGGATGATGTCATTGCCTCCCAGTTATGGTGGGCATGCATATTTTTTTTCTTTTTGGATTAATTTTTGTTAAGTAAATAATGGCACAGTAAAAAAATATATGTTTTTGTTTGTCTGAGGTTATATTATTCTAATACCAAGACCCATTACGATCAGATGATTTTCATTGTGTTTTTACACACAAAAAACAGAGAATTCAAATTAATTAAGGAGTATTAATTCTCTGGCTGCAAAATAATACACCATATGACCTGGGATAATAAGGATGTTTATTTATTTAATTTATTTTATTTATTTAATTAGATTCTCAGTTTGCTGCTCATACAGTGTATCAGGTTTTATATCCCTGTTCTACCCACTGCTGATTACCTGGATCAGGTGTGCTCAGCTGTGGTCTAAAAATGATCCAACCTCTTCATGATAAGCATCATCAGTACTAAGTACTAATTTTGCTGACACCACCGTCTGCCAGCGTTTTTAATGGGCAATGGCCTCCGGTTCACTATTATTCTTGGTTTTGCAAGCTGCAACTGCCTTCTTCAAATACCAGCAGAGATATTTGTATGGGGTTCAAGTTAGGTGTCTGGCCACTCTAGAAGAGTCCCTTTGTAACCAAGATCATTGTCCTGTAGGAAGGTCCAATGACACCCAAGCATCTTCGTAGACAACATGATGTTTTCTTTTAGGATGTCATGTTAACTTGAATTAATTATTTAATTATTAATTATATTGCCTTCTACATGCGATATACTTTCCAGTGCCAGAGGAAGCAAAGCAGCCCCAGAACATCACTGAACCACTATCGTGCTTCACAGTTGGCAGGATGTTAAAGGAGCAATAACTAGTTTCAGTAATGACGTATACGTCCATGGCCAATCTCCTAGCTACAATTAGCTGTCACCTGAAAAGTGATGGTTCATTTGTGCAGTGGCAGTGCAGCCTCTTTCATACGTGCACCGGAGCCCTGAAATAATGTCAGTCGCACACCTACAGGGCAGAGCTGCAAAATGCTGCAGCTGGTGTGACCCACTGGGAGCAACTTGGTCTGTTGTCTTCCAGAGGACACTACGACATGTGGAGCCAGGACGAACTAGCTCTTAAGGCACCGCAGATAATATGAAGACTCATTAATTTTTCCACCCTGTAGCATGAAATCATAGAAATTCAACATGCATTTAAGCAAATCACTGGTTTAACAGCGATGTTGGTGTCACTGACAGCACACATTGAAATAATAGCCTGACAAAGGCAATGATGTGATCACAGCATTAACAACAGTCTGTGGATGTGAATAACATGATCCTGTAGTGGACACACTGAACTCACACATGCTTTCATGCTCATTTATTTTTAATCATGTTACCAAATGTCGATACGAAGAAAATATGATTGGATTGGATGAATTTATGCAATATAGAGGCTTTCCAATTAATGTATCCTGCTACAGAAATATAATTCATAAAAGCTAATTAATAAAAAGTTTTTAATATGTTTTTGTTTTCATATAAGCTTTGATTTCTGCATTTCAGTTTTCCACAGTCTAAAACTGCAAAGCTCACCTGTCAGTAAAACTACAACACATCACTATTATTTGTCCTTTCTGGCTCTGACTGTCATAAAACAGTGAGGTCTCACATTTTCCCTACGAATAGTCCTACTCCTCACTGAAAGTCAGAGTAGGAGGCTTCATAAATAACTTTTATGTGCTACCCTGAGGTAGAAGTATTTGTAGTCCCAAGTTCACTTTTACTGCAATTCCTAGGAGGGATTGTGAGACGCTTAGTAAATACTGGCTCCGGGCCCATATACACATACATTCGTAGAAAATGTCTAAAATATTACTTAAGGTGTTTTTTACATACACATCTTTTACAGTATATTGTATATCAAGCCCCAGGTAGCCGGGAACATTACTTTGAATGTATGATAATTTTGATAATGCTATGTTGCTGTTATTACGTACAATATAATATACCTTCAGCAGTGATTAAACCAGAGTTGGACTGTTTTAGGTGTCCTGATATTTTACTGGACAACTGCAAGCCAATCAGAAACAAGTATTTTCTGTAGCCATGGTATAAGATAAAACCATAATTTCTGCCAGTAGTTCGAGATGTATATCTGGGAGTGGATCTGTGCAGAGTTGTTAATGCACATTTGAACATTGTGTTATGTACTGTAGAAGTGGATTTCTATAAACCATAGCAGCCTAGGTAGAAACGTGCTTTTAGTCTATAGCAGTGACATGAATATACTGAGCTTAGGAGGGACATAGTTAGGACACAGTTGTTTACACATGCACACACACACACACACACTCCTTGAGGCAGGTTTTGCAGTTAGCGATGAGCTGAGTGAGCGTGATCAAAGCAACAAAGCAGAGCAGAAGAGACACACAGATCCAGACGTCTTCAGCAAGAAAGCACAACTCACACAAACATTCAGAGCTACTTTATCAGTCTCAGGATCTGACTCAACTGCATTTACATATTCAACAAACTGTCACCAGCCCATAGGCATTTGTTTGAAACAGATTATTTTATTAAGTGATGAGTGAAATATTTACAGAGTGACAATGTATTCATGTCACCTTAGCATGCACCTGATAAGTTGTAAGATTTAGGGTCTGCATGTGTGCTGCTTTTATAAAATGTTCACTCACTAAATCTTAAGATTGTTAAGTGTTAAGTGTTTTTAATTAGTTAGTGAAAAGAAAGTCAGATGGTGAAGTGTTATTCTGATCATAAAAGAATAAAAGAAAGAAGAAAATATTATAATTACCAGTTTCTCCAACAGTTTAGAAAATTGTGTTGCTAATGTATTTGTGTTCAGGTGTTTATGTTCATTAATATGGCTCTGCAGTGTTTTCTGTGTTCATTCTGTGTGGCTTTAGCCTCCACAACATCCCTGACCCCGTCTCATTGTCTCTCATTGTTGCTCCTTTTGCCCTCCCTCCTCTTTCATTTCCAACGACTCCCTCCTTCTCTGTCTCTCTCTTTTGGTCTTCCTCTGCAATTTATTGCACAGAGCAAGCAGACAGCAGAGAAACCTCCCTGTATGGAACGATCTGTCATCTCAACATTATCAGCCAAACACACCGCCTTCCATATTGTGCTACAAGGGCTTGGGCAAATTGCTATTTTTATGGGACATGATAAAGGAAATGCTACCTTATGTTCACATTTTTTACTGCCCGATGTTAGAGCGGGACATGCCATGATTCACTATATTGGAAACTAGTTTGTGTAGTGTGTGTTACGAGTGTGTGTCTGTTGCTTGGTGATTGAAAGAACAAAAAATGAACATGAATATTGTTGTAACATTGTCAAGCATCACACACTTCAAAAGGGTTTGATTTTCAAGCTGTGTCAGTCGGTACAGCAAAGACGCATGAGAGTCTTGCACAGTTGGTTTTAATTAGAGAAATAATCAAGAGTGATAGATTAGTCTCAGTTTCAAATGGCTGCACTACTGTATATGGAACATGATTAATCTCAGTTTCAAAAAGATCATATATATATATAATATTTCAAATGCATTTGGGTCAACTATTTTTTCTCATAAATCAAGTAGTCCGAAAGAGAGAGAGGTTAAAAGAGCATAATGAAATGAGAATTAAGGAGCAGGAGAAAAAGAAAATTAAAGACATAAGGCAAACCTATTACCATGTTCTGTGGGCAATGCAAGTGCATGTTGACTTCATCTGTCTGCTCTATTTTCTTCTCTCTTCCCTTCTTCTCTCCTGTCTTTTCCTCTCCTTCAATCCTTCTCTCCCCGAGCCCTCGGCATGCCTGACAGCCAGCGCTGCACCAAACTGACAGGCCCTCAAACCGTGGCCAAGAAAGCGAGCATTAATTAAGTCATTGCCGGACTGTAATTTCCTTGAGAAGTAAAAAAATTTCCTCACATGCGAAAAGGTTACCAAGACCTTTTCTGTGTCAAAATTACCATGCGTCATGAATATTAATGCGCTTAATGAAGACAACCTTTGGTTCATCAAGAATGTTCCAGTAGCAGGTGCCAAGCTGATAAACTCACTTGGTGAAAGCTGTGTTTTTTTTTCACTTTTTCTCTATCTCTTTCTTCTTTTCTCAGTTTTATGTCAGATCCTTAGAGAGTCAGTTATTTAAATCAGCGTCTTCCTATCAGAATTTACTGACGCACATGAAAACACACATCTAAGCAGCATTTTTCCTTCTCCTTGTCCTTGAGTTTGTCTCTCAGGGCTGCTGACTTTTGTAGGATGCCCAAATGAAATATTGGTTTTAAATGTGTCTCTCAATCTGTGTGAGAATAGAACTGTGTTCACACTTGCCCTCTGCTTTTGTCAGATATCTAGGAGTTGAAATAAATGTGGTGTTCTAGTTGCATAAGTTCAGTCAAGCCCGTTAAGCAAGCCAATTATATCCCGTCCTAGACATGTTTTAGACAAGCTTTCACTGGCTATAAGAAATCCTTTGAGAATGTTTAAATATTTTTAAATACCGATGATAGCCATGACAGGTTCGTGATTTTCAGTGTGTTTTATTAAAGGGTTTTTTTTTTAACGTTTTGGGGATTTTCACTGTTTCAGGTTTACTTCTGGTTGCTTTCTGATTTCCATGTTTAGGAGGTGAGCTAAACTGAACGGCGAGGCTAGCCTGTGTTACTTTTATCAAGTTGTGGTGTGTACAAGCCAAACAAATAAGGGAATAACCACACATATTTATTCTGGCAAAACTACCAGTTTATTAGCTAGTGCTTCTGTCTTTATATAAGCTAGGGCTGCTCCATACGAGTACATTTTGTCTATACCACAGCTGAAAAATAATCAGGATCCTGTTTAAATTGACATATTTCGTATGCCGTGACGTTCATCCGTTTTAAAACAGTTTTGCTTGTCCACGTGTTTGCAGGTTCGCAGGTTTGCAGTTAAAGATTAAAAGCTTCCCTCACTTCATACCCTCACATCTGCTCACAATGCCACAAACATCCTCCAATGTACATGCTGTGACTTATGATATCAGCTTTCTACATTTGTCAGCACTCACTTTGTAACAGGTAGGTCATAGCAGCTGTATCACTACATTCACAGTTATTTTCATTTATTGATTTGTAAAATACAGCAGATTTGTAAACAGTGACGGCTATTATACATTTTTCTGACAGAAGTTGCATTGAAGAAGCTTTGGATTTCTTGACTCTTTGGAGGAGCCGCCCCCGTTCTCCTCCTCTTCTCCTACGCCTCTTCCACGTCCTGTACTGGCGCTGCCTATTATTTTCATTGTGTAATTGAGATGCAGAAGCATTGACAGAACTCATTTACTGCGATGGAGAACTGTGTAATGTGGAAGTGAACACAGATTATTACATCAGCCTGCACACACACACACACAGACTAAGGCAGACAGTCACACACGTTAGTAAAAGAGAATGTAATTTGGCACCATGTTTAAAAAGCCTCTTCAATTGTTCTGCCAGCATTTGTACTTGTGGTCTCATGTAGCCAGGGGCAGAGGTGAACATAGGTGAAAACATGTTGTGTGATTGCTTGCTCAACTGTTGAATCCTTGTGAGTCTGTGCATGGGTGCTTATTATTACAATAGCACATCAATATGGCTGTCTGAAATAGGATTTCTCTCCTTGCGCCCGCCCTGTCATTATTTCAACAAATTATTTCACTCTCTCAAATGAAAAAAATAAATAAAAAAATGTAATCTTAAAACCTGAAAGTGTTATTTTGCTGAAGATGCTAAGAAAACTCCTGAATCTTCCTTTTGTCTCTCTCTAACATCACTCTTCCTATTCTTCCTGCATCAGGATGACAAAGAAGGTGGTTCATCCTCTTGAGACAAAGGACCTCACACACACATGATGACACACTCTCAAACATGCACACATAGGCACACACACATAGACAAGAGCACTGAGGTCTGCTGTCATACACCTCTCATTAATTCCTACCTGTCAGCCGGCTCCCCCTACCGTATCGGCCCCCCAAAAGGTGACAGCTTTCCAATGACTGACAAAGGCTCTTTAGGTGATACAGAAGATCCCTAGCAACCGCTGGCTTCTGTAAAGTGCCCCTCAAATGTCACTTTTGCTGCTCCAAGATGTGCACACACACACCCACACACAGTATTTTTAAAACAGGCCTGCTCTCAAGTCTTCAACCATCTTTGACATCCAGAGGCTGTGAATGTCACAGAGGCCTCAGCTCTTAAAGCTTTTAACATCCGAGAGAGATGGCGTTATTTGACAGTGCTATTGGTGGATGCTATTGTTGCGTGTCGTTTTCCCCCCGAGTGGATTGGATTTGCTTGTTTTTTTTTTTCTTCAGTTGTAAGAGGGAGATCAGGAAGAGCGAGAAACAGAACCAAACTTTCCCTCCGTGTCCATTCAGCTGTCATGCATTGAGTGGCAACAGCAAGCAATATTGTTGTCGGCTCGCACTAGCTGGGAAGGGGTCAAGTACACAGAAATGTTGGCTTCTTGTATTGACGTCATTCAGCTGTCGACGCTGATTCCATACTGCAACCTTACCTGTTTCCAGTGTTGTCTGAGGTGTAGAGCTGATAATAGTAGACATGTAAGTGTTTGACTGTGGTAGAACTTGAGGCAGTAAGTACTACTACTTTTGTTATGTTTTTTTTTACTTACTTGGTACTAGTACTGGTACTATTATAATATTACAGATTAGTTAATGGTATCACTGCCAAGTAAATGAGATGATATGTAAACATAAAACAGTGTTTTTGACTGTGACTGTGACCATGGTTGTAATCTTTGTCTGTCCATATGGTAGATACAGTGTATTCAATGTTTAATAAGCTACTGGTCAGTGTTGGGTGATTGGCAGTTGTTAGAAAATATGTAGTTCTGTGATGAAAAGTTAAAGGTTCAAGGGTGTGTATATGTAAATGTAAAGGGCAACTACAAAATGGAGTTTTGGAAAGAAATGTGCAAAGTGTCAATATTGCACTTTATGGAAATCCCAGCTGATACATATTATATCATAGTTAGAGCAATTGACTATAACAACTGGACAGAAATAAACTAATTTCTCAGAAGGGACAAAACTTAAACCGGCTAAAAACACTCAAAATTTTGATCCCGACCTTTTACTTAGACTATAATTCATCACCAGCAAGTTATACTTAGATGCTTAAAACTTAAAACTAAATTTTATGTATTTATGTAAATATACTATAATGAAGTAGAATGAAGTAATTACAGCAAATTTGAACTTTGCGTTGGTCGCTGCTGTTCAAAATAGAACAAGAGAATGGGAGAGAGTTAGCAAGGTAGCGCCAGAGCTTATCCAATTAACATGTTACACACTGTGATTCAAATGAAATTCACAACAGGATGTCACTGCTCAGAGAACAAAAGCTTTTGGTCTGTTGTTGCAGGGTACAAACAACAAAAGTGCAATGGATGGTTTTAGAGATAACTGAGTATGTTGGTTACTGACTTTACTGGGTCTGTCCATGTTTCTGATGTTCACACAGCAAGTATATGCCAGTGATGAATGGGCTTAAATCACATGCTGTTGTTCAGTGTTACTGTTTAAATCAAAATCACAATAAAAAACTTCCTTTCATCTATAAATGTAAACCTAAACCTTAATTGAAATTAAATAGTAATTACTGATTGCCACATCTTTCAGTTCCCTCTGAATCAAGGTGCTCTTGTTATGTATTTTGGTTGCTTTACCGTGAACGTAAAAAAACTTAACTTGGCTAATATTGAGTGTAATGAATGTTTATGAAATAGGCGCTAAACTGATAATGAACAATGTCAGATTTTACTAATTGCAATCAGTATCGCCTTGTTAGATGTTAACTAGATTTAAAAGCTTGTTAAACTCAAATGAGGCTTGAACCTGAACAGTTAACATATGTGAAAACATCTTTGTGACAAAAAGATGAGATGAGTAGGTGTTGGTAAGATAAAAATGGTCCCCAGAAACTAGTTATCACAAGAAACTGAGCAACATGATTCCACATTCCTGTGCACATAGAAGGTGTCAGATTAATACATTCGATAAAAAATAGTGTGATGATGGCTCAGATCAAATAGCCACTTCACTATGCAGTCAGAATGTACATCCTAAAATTCAAATACAATAGATTAAAATGCAGTTACAGTTTTGGAAGACTAAAGGTCTTTACACACTGAAGGCGAACTTGCACGACTTGACTTGCACGTCAACCATATGTTTCGACCCAATAACTTGTCAATGAGCCATTTCACCTCAGCAGCAAAAAAGGGTGATTCTTTTTTTTTTTTTTTTTGCACCAAGGTAGGTTTGAACTTTCTGCTGAACAATGGGACGTTTCTCACTTTGTCACTACACATAGTGCACAGCCTGATCAATTTGGTTTCCGTTACTGCACTGTCTGAGTAGGTTCTCAGTCATCCAGGTCATAATTATCCTAAAGGTTCTGTTCAGTAGCAACTGGACTTGTTTTTTGTTCTGAAGATGTTTCACCTTCTATCCAAAAGGCTTCATCAGACCATCAGTCCATCCAGAAGGGTTCATCAGTTCATCCAGAAGGGTTCATCAGTTCATCCAGAAGGGTTCATCAGTTCATCAGCTCATCCAGAAGTCTTCATCAGTTCATCAGCTCATCCAGAAGTCTGCATCAGACCATCAGTTCAGAAGGGTTCATCAGTCATAAGGTCATCAGTTCATTCAGAAGGCTTCATCAGTTCATTCAGAAGGTTCATCACTTCTGTACTTTAGCCTAAAACCACAAACACATGTGTAAGTGACAGAGTTGTTGTGTGAACACTTTTACAAAATGTGCATTTGTACTGATATATTTATCAAGTAGTTTGCCACTGAGGAAGCTGCTCCTCTGCTTCCTCAACAGCGGCATCAGCACAGCCAGCAAACAGTGAAGTTCTCTGGTTTGTCTTCCTCTCGTCAGTATCTGATGCACCCATAATTTTTGTTTCTTTCATTTAGTAGAATGAGCACCATGTGAAATACATTTTCAATATAAATATTTGTAATGTGTTAATTTACCTCCAAAAATCGTTTATTCTCGTCACTCCTGTGAGGAAGGTGTGACGTATGTCTACTTTATGCACTGAATATTTTTTTAACACTGGCCTTGCAATGCAGTTTTTAATATATTCTTTAAAAGACTGTCATGTTGTGTAGAGTGAGGAAAATAACTGAATGAATTGAGATAATAACATAATAAATACATACAAATGTCTGTATGGATCAGTTTCCTTCTAAACCACTGACAGAAATTAAGGGTCAGTGCTACTATATTGATGTACAGGTGCATTTTCTTCTTGTAATGCTTTCAAATATTTCAGTATATAAGTTTATCTCCATTTATCTATCTATCTATCTATCTATCTATCTATCTATCTATCTATCTATCTATCTATTTATTATTTTAACAGCATTTACAGAACAGAAGAAAATTAAGTTGAAGCTTGAACATAATTGCTAGATGACAATGGAGAGTTTTTACATTGTCCATCATACATGTTTCACCCTTTAAGAAGGAGGGAAATGTTTAAAATATGTTTCTCTGCAGAAATTCATTATGTAACCTATTGTAGCATACCTCAAAAGTTCATGGTGCATGAACAACTTAATATGCATGGCCTTCACCTTTACAGGCTCATAAAATTGTAGAGTTGTGCTTAAATTTTTTTTTATGTGACAGAGATAATTTATTTAGACCGGCGTATGTTAGCAATTCTCTGCTTGGGAAAAACTTTGGATTTGATGTCCACTCATATACCCACTGAAAGGTCAATAATATTTTTTAATATAGCTGTAATGACATTCATGTTTTTTTACTCCAAATTTAAACTGGACTTTGGATGGCAGTGGCACTGTATTCTAAAAAAATAAGATTTTAATGAAGACATTTCTGCAGTCAGTGCCATAATGTACACATTTGTGAGACAGTATAATGTATAGATGTACACAATAACTACAATAATATATATTAGAGGCTTTTGAAATGAAAGCTCATTTGATTTGTCCTTAAACAGCTGTTAGTTCAAGGCAATGTATGACATAAAAGATTGTGCACTTCAAAAGAATCTATGGTGATACTTGTAGTAACACTTCCACTAAATCAGTTTGTGGGTGTTCCAGTTAACCTGATGGAGACAAACTGCGATTCTTATGTTATGGTACTTAGAGAATACATTAATTATACATTAAGATACATTTTCTTTTATTTAAATATGTTGACAAAAGATTAAAGACAAGTATTATTTTATTTTCAGACTGTATATTAATTCAATGCAGACAAAATGTATCATGCTCCGCCTTTCCTACGTGACCTACATGTTCACTGTGCCGTCTGTGTGAAAAATAACCTAAACTGAATATGGAAGAAAGGTGAAAGGTGGCCACTTTTAAATCCACAGATTTTACACACATGTATCAGCTGTACTGATGAAGTCAGAGCTGTGCATGTTCTCAGACCAGGGCAGGTCTGGCAGCCCTGCCTACTACTTGATTAGGCCACTCTGACAACCCAACAGCCTGGTAAGGTCAAGCCCTACAGAGTGTCAGAGAGGTGGGATGATGAGGTGTCTCTCTGATGCCTCTGTTTTTCACCTCTTGACTTTGTTGTTTTTCTCCTTTGCACCAATGTCAACTTTTTGCCCATCTGCCGAGGACACGTCTCCCATCAGAACTGGATAGTCAAACTGTTAACCCTCTGTTCACCTGATCCAAAGCAAACATTTCTGATTTGTTTGTGTTTTTTTAATTAATGTCAATTAGAGGAGAACACACTGTGAATAGAATTTGCTGAATTGTCCACCTTCTGCTTTTTATTTCTATTTTCCAGTTATATAATGGCAGTGATCACATTTATTCAACAACTAACAATGGCAAGGCCACACGTTCTTGGAAATGATTTCTTCAAATATTCAAAGGCTGTTCAAATAAACTGTATTAATAACAAATTTTATTTCAGTACTTGCCAGAAAATTGCATTTCATTAATTGGAATTTGAAGGTGACAGATTGCATCTGTCATGCTGAATTCATGAAAAAGCTTATAATGAAATTGCTCACATTAGATTTTCATGTTGTCATCATGAAATGTTTTGGATTAGCTTTCGAGTTCAAACAAATGATAACAAAGATGTTTGAAGTAATTTACATACCACCCACATTATTCAACCACAAATCACAACATAGAGGAAACATTATTGTGTTTATCCATACAACTGTTAAATTACTGTATATGACCATCAGTTTTCAATAGCATGACATCAGTAAGTTGTGCTGTTAAAGTGGCTGTTGTTTATTCACAATGTTTGCCACATACATACATGTACATCCTTATTAAGTAGTAGTAGATTAGTGGATTGAACATTTTCAGAAGTGTTTCAGAAGCGCCTTTTTTTTTGAAAAATATAGACTTGGCGCTTATCTTTAACGGAACGGAGACCCACTTCTGGGATGCTTCAGTATGGTGGAAACACAACCACTGACTAACGTGGAAGCACTCAAATCTGAAACTGAGAAAGCGCTACGTCCACGTCCATTAGAGAGTTAAGAAATTTTCAGGTTGTGAGGCTGGTGGACTGTGTTTTGTCTCCTGGCGTTGTTTGTCTGCTAATTTGTAACTTTGGGCATGTTAGTTTAGCCACTGTACATTGGACTATATGTAATCAATACAAGTGAGCAACTGCATGACAGCGTGTCACCATGTTTTTTGTTTTGTTTTGTTTTGTTTTGTTTTGTTTTGTTTTGTTTTGTTTTGTTTGTTGGCACATTGCTAAAATAACCATGTAGATATTATCTTATATATATCGCACATCCCTATTGTGAACACAGTTTACCATGCCATCCAAAACTCAAGCAAAGAAGCCATATATAAACATAATCCAGAAACACCACTGTCTTTTGTCTCTGGGCCAAAACTCTTTTAAAATGTGACAAAGTGGAAAACTGTTCTGTGGTCATAAGACCTAAAATGTGACATTCTTTTTTGGAAACCATGAGCACTATACCCTCTGTACTACAGAGGAGACCATCAGCGCCTATGGAGTGGGCATCTTGCACTTCTGGAAAGGCGCCATCAATGCTGATATATCCAGGTTTTAGAGCAGCGAGCAGTTTTTCAGGGACGGCCTTGCATATTTCAGCAGGACAATACTAAACAACATACATGCCTTCATAGTAGAAGAGTCCAGGTGCTGAACAGGCCTGTCTGCAGTCCAGATATTCCACCAATTGAAAAAAATTAGCACATCTTGAAACACTAAATATGGCAAAGTTTCAGTTTAAACATTTGATATGTTTTCTATATTCTTTTATGATTAAAATGTGGATTTATTGTGTGTTATTGTGTTGTTTTTAAGTGGATCTAACACAATGTCTTTTTTGGAATTGGAGATGTAGTTCAAGTACAAAAGTAAAATTACTCCACTAAGAGTGTGTATAATGTGTAAGCATATATTATATGTTGATTTTGATGCTTTTGCTAACATAAATGTATTAATCTAGGTGATATTTACGGCATAATTGTGTCACTACCTACAGATTTGTTGAACAAAAACTGCAGTGGAGGGACTGATTTTAACCAGTGAGGGGAGGTTAATCCATAAATTATACATTAGCATTTATTAGTTTATAACTAATATGTAAAATAAAGAATAGAGTAAAAGTTGAAATGTTTCTCTGATAAATAAAAATACTCCAGGAAAGTACAAGTACCTCTAAACTGTAGTTAAGGGCAATACTTAGGTAAATATACTCAGTTACTTACCACCTCTGAGTATGTTCACACAGTGTCTTTATTAACTCACATACGCTGCAATTTTTTTCACAAAAACAAAGAGGTGTACTCTCCTCAGGGATGATTGCAAGTGGCTTGTAGGTGACAAGAGCTGCTGTGCTCCGGATGTCTTGCCCTAAGCCAGTCGGCCTGTGTGCTGCTGCTGCTTCTGTAGAGATGTCGCTTGTCGTTAGCGTGTATTAGTACATATTTCTGCTGATGATGTTGCAGCCATCACTGCAGAAGTTAAGGTCACGGAGAAATAGCTATTTTTAACAAGACCTCAGTATACTTTCCATTATGTCTGAAAACAAATGGTTATAAATCTATAAATCACAAAATGAGAGTCTAAACTCTATGATAAACCTCGCATTGGTAAATCTCTGTATTTGTCAGATAATGTGACTCAGGACGACACAATAGGATGCTGCCAGATTTCTGTCTCCTTCCCTCTTGGTGTTGGTGTGTCTCAGCATCAGCGTCTCTGCATGAAAAACACAGAGGGAGGGAAGAAGCGTGTGTGTGTATGTGGGGAGCAGTGGATGTGTCTGTGCTCAGGTGGCAGATACCCTAGGTAAATCATTTCAGATCCATTTATTCAGAAGCCTGTGTGCAGACGACACCTGCACAATACTGCCAAAGAAGTGCCACAATGTCAGCGATTTCGTTTGCAGCTCTGACCCCCCGGCTGGCGTG
>OMLM01007957.1:0-15772 GCA_900302695.1 Helostoma temminkii
CAGACCTGACTCTGCTCTGTTCTGGCTGGGAGGTACAGACTACTGCAGTCTACGCACCCACCCACGCACACATCCGTCCAACACACACACACACACACACACACACGCATACACACACACACAAACACACACACACACACACAGAATCATAAGCATCATCTCACATCTCATAAACAGCTCTTGCTGCCTCTGAAACTGTAAACATTTATAGCCCTTCATGTCAGGGCCAAGGAACTCTCACAGAATCGTAGAGCAGATGTCTGTATTCATTTACAACTCCAGCACATAGCTGGTCAAAGATTTAAGATCTGTGTTTAGTTTTCTGTCTGGGTACTGTTCATTTGTTTCCATCACCTACTTTTCACCAAAAACAAAACAAAGCAAAATCAATGCAGCAATTTCTTCTTGGTTATCCCACATAAGTTTGGCCGTCTGACATAATGACGCAGTTTGCTTAGAGTAAGGTGAAGATCATACAAACCTGCTGCCAACTAGTATTTGATTACTTGTACATTACTACATGAAAAGCCTGTGTGTGCAAGGGACAGTACAGTGGCTGTTACCACATAAGGTTCTTAATAATGTTAAAAGTTGCAAACATCGTCTAGATAAATGCTGCAACTTAAAGTGAACAATTTAAATTCAACTATTTGCCAACTAACTGATTAATCTACTTCTTCTTTAAGGTCAATACGATAATATAAAATATGGGACATCATTACATCCGAGAAACTGCAACTTGTAAACCTTTTTAGCAGACTTCAATTATTCATTAAAATTGTTCCTGGTTAATTTTCGGTAAATTTTCAAATGCATTCATCAAACGGTCATTTTAGCATCAATCTAGATTCGTCAGGAAAAAAAATAACACTGCTAAGAGTTCAGTCACATTAACAATGCACAGAAAATGCTTATTTAAGGTGGACAACTGCAACAACATTTTCTCCCCTCTGTCAGTAAAAATGCTGACACATTCCCAGCCAGGCTCATTGCATTTTTAACTTGGATTGCATAACATGATATCAGCTGTTGAGTTATGCCTGTTTCTCTCATCTTATTTTGATCCGTTTCTATTTTTGATAAAGAAAAGTCACATTTCCTCTCGTCTTTCCTGGTAACACAAACAATGAGCAAGACATACAACCCCTTTTCCATCCATTCTTACATTCATAATAAAAAAAAGTGGAAAGTTTTGAGTCGCTCAGCAAGAGGCTGTCTAGGAAAAATTTGTTCAAACTTATTTTAAAGCTACACCCATATTTCTTTCAGTTCAGTAGTTTCTTCCAGTCAGACTAGAGTTACATAACCCTGCTGGTTACCTCTGCAGCAGAATGTCACAGGCCATTCTCATGTTTCCAGCTGTGTTTTCTCTGTGATTTGTCCTTGTTTTGTTTTTGGCTTTTTATGCCAGTGTGTGTGCGTTTCAGAGCGAAGGCTGTCTCGTATCACTAGTAGAGTCTGTCTCTTCTTCTTCTGCCCAGTAGCAAGCTACCACGTATGTTATTAAAGTCCAGACTGTAATTTTTCTTTTCCAATACCCAGCAGAGAAGTCAGCTTGCTTTTAGCCAAACTCAGCACAGTTTCTGTGTTTTTCTTCTTTCTGCCTGTTAACAATTTGACACATCTCCTGTAGTAGCAGGATCCAGCTGTTCGAGTTTGTTATCACTAAACTCTCGGTCTCAGACTGTGTTGTTCTCTTGGATCCAGCGGATAGGTTATCCCAGTTGAGCACTTTGAGGGGACAGCGTCAGCACCAGCAGGTCGAGCAGCTGAGCCAGTGTGTCGCCGGGGTGCATTCTGCGCCGTCCTCTGAATGTGTGCGCGCTCTCGGATGAGAATGTGTGTATGGGCTTGTTTCACTCCGTCTGTAAAAGTGCTGCAGTAAACATCCAGAGCCCTGCTCAAATATATGAGCTTCTGATGTAGCCAGGCAACAACCCAGGAGGACCAATGGGATGGGAGGGGCTGAGGTTGGGAACGAATCGTGAAGAAGGGATGAGTTCTGTGAGCCAATCATGAGCAGAAAACGGGAGGGGGTTTGACTTTTTTGGTCCACTCTGCGGCGACTAAACTCAGCAGTCGACCCGATGAGCTGTGTAATTCTGTGCACACACTGCACCTTTTACATCGTCTCCTGTGAACATGTTTGTAATGTTTTATCTAAATATCTATCTAAAAAATGGGATGTGCAACAGATTGGAATAACTGGCAAAGCAGGGTTTTATCTGTTGATATTTGTTGTGAAAACTGAATTTAAAAAAGAGCCTAAGAGTGGTTGACAAGGAGGAGCAATGCCAAAACAAATAAGTATTTTCATTCCAGCTTTTGGCTAAATCGGAGCATCCACAGTGACCATTTTACTTAGTTCATCAGAACAACTACAAGAAGCCATTCTAAACCTTCAAGCATCGTACAAATGTCCAATATCTCATAATGAACGAGATTTGTTAAGAGCCATTAAAGCATTCTTGGCCAGAGAGCCTTAGTGGCTTGTTGCCCACAAAAACAACATCTGCAGCACGACACCAACGTCTAGTCTCACAGATAATGCTGAACAAAGGTTTGAATTTAACACATATTAGAAATGAAATACACAGATGCTTAATGAAGACGATGATGCTCTTTAAGAGGAAAACTGACTTTACCTACTGTACAAAGGGTATTTGACTTGAAAAAGGGAGATACAATGTGCAGCTGTTCTTTTGTCTTTGAACAATCTAACTTTAAAATACTTAAATCTACAGCATTTAACTTCTGTTTGACTAAATCTTTAGTAGAAATATGCTACAAAATATATTTTATTGTGGAGGGATTCTGTCAACGCTTCCCATAAAGTCAAACTCAAAGAACAGCACTTCCGAAATATTAGCTCCTAAATGTTTTTGAGCCATGGCTCACCCTTCTAACTCACTAGAGAATGTCAGTGATTTCTGCTTGATAAGTATTTATTTCAATCATGACCAGTATCTGAAGGCGAAGCATGGGAGAGCACAGCAGATGCTAGAAGACAAAATCAAATCAAATTTGTTTATATAGCACTTTAAAACATCCTGTTGTAGTACTTTACATACCAAATAGAAATATAATAAATAAGTAATATAAATAAAATTAACAGACAGTATCAAACTCCTGCTATACATTAAAAGCCAAAAAAAATAAATAAGTCTTAAGTAATTAATTAAAAGCTGCCAGGTCCGAAGCTGCTCTAACATTTAGTGGTAAACTATTCCATAATTTGGCGTTTGCATTTGGCCCTTAGAGCTTCTAAAACAAACTGATTTGAAGACCTCAGTGGTCTTGATGGTTTGTGCCACTGCAGCAGTTCACTGAGATAATGTGGAGCGAGTTCACCGAAAGCCCTAAAAACAAAGATCAGCAACTTTAAATCAATAAAAAAAACTAGAAACTAGTGAAGAGAGGCCAGAACGAGTTGCTAGTGCCAACTTTAACAGCGTTTTGCAGCTTTAACATAAAAACATTTAGACATTGTATTATATATAGGGCTCTCAAAGTGTTAGCACATGTAATTAATCTATCAAATTCAATGCATTAATAATTTGTTTCATGCTAATTATATATATGACCAAGATTTACCCCATTTTATTCCTATAATCGCAGCCCAGATAATTACCTGGCTGTCTGCGATAAAGGCACGCCTAATGCAGATAACATGACGACTGAGGAGATATCACCTGGTGCATTGAACGGCAAAGTTTCATTAATAAACCTCCAGGTCCAGGTTTTGATAAAAGCAAAAATCAAATGTCCATTCACCTGAACATGACAAGTTTTAAGTACCATTTTCTGCAAATATGCTACTGCTGAGACAACACACCAAGCTCGTCAAACGACCGTGACAAAAAACAGCCAGGACAAGTTTGTCAACATAACAACAACAGCAAAGCGAACCAATGCCATTGCTAGAAGGATTCACACTTGGAGCTTCAAGACATCATTTAGATTGCCACAGATGATCCTAGCATTTTAAATTTGTGATTAATCATAATTAATTACAGCTTTTGATTGTGAGCAATGGGATGACTGACAACCCTACGTATATACCCAGTCAAACACAGCTTTCAGTTACTTTCATGACACAACTCCACCAGGCGTGAAAAAAACTTTTTTTCAAAATGACAAATAAATACTTTAAAAATAATAATAATGAGTAATACAACCGAGTCCTTGACAGTGACAGATTTATAAAACTGTCTGAATTTTATCCTCTGCTGTGTTTCCTGTCTGGGATACCACCTGTCGAAACTCTGACATTCCACCAGAAAATAATAAGAAGGAAAAATAAATATACAACTTAACCCTTAAGAACACTCCTGCTACAATATGGCATCAACCCTGCCTGGTGTTGTTGCCAGTTCAAATTCAAATCTTAAACTTGATCTTTTGTGAAAACACAAAGCAACTGCAGCGGCAACGTGCCGACAGAAAGGCTTCGTTAGCATGTGGGATGGCAATCAAAAACTTTTTTCCATGATGATTTAGAACGTGAGTGCTATTTAGAAAGCCTGATAAGAGAGATGTACCAGAACTGAGCGTGAGAAGAGACAGCGCGTGTGGTGCTATCTAGGTCAGTTGGTCTATCATATTACACATTGTGCCCAATGCTGGCGTCCAGAGCTCAACACAATCATGAAGTACAGGGAGACAGTAGGAAAGAACGAGGGCATCGACACTAACATTCATTATTGGCACATCCAGTTTTACTGACCACTTTACAAAGCTAATCGTAATAATTCAGAATGATTTGAGTTTTACAAGGACCACATATTGATTGACGTATTTGTTTTGATGTTACATGCCGTGTGTGGTACCAAGTGGCTTAGTTGCTAGAGCAGTCGTCTACTAACCCCTGGGTTAGTGGTTCAATTCCCGCTTCCTCCTGGATACATGCTGTGTTACTGGATAAGACCTGTAGCTATCCCTCACTTGTAAGTCACTGTGGATAAAAACGTCTGCTGAATGTACATACGTCCAGGTCCAGCTGTCATGTTTTGTTTCATAGACACAAAACCTGTGATCCCAAAGGTGCAGCTCAGTGGCAGCTGAACACCTCACAAAAACTGCTGAGCAGCCAAAACAGATAGATGGTGAAAAGATGCTGTTGCAGATTTACCTGTTTTAATGTAAATGTGGTTTAAGTGTAGCTGTTTTTTATTTAGGTGCATTGTCAAAACATTAGAGCAGCTCACGCTGATGATGTGAGCTGGTTGAGTTCCTCTGCTCTCATATACCTTCTTCTATTTACACTGTAGGGCTTGGATTCACTTATTGATAATTGCACAATCTTACATGTTTCAAAGAGATATTGAACAGTTCGACAGTTTTTTTTAGACCCATACCACACAGTGTTATTGCAACAAACTTAAAGTATTGTTTTTCTTGCACATTATAAAGGCGCCTTTGAAAACTCACAAGTTTTATGTGTGTGCATGAATCATCAG
Source organism: Helostoma temminkii (assembly GCA_900302695.1). NCBI lineage: Eukaryota > Metazoa > Chordata > Actinopteri > Anabantiformes > Helostomatidae > Helostoma > Helostoma temminkii. Next base: position 5,460 of record OMLM01007957.1, read on the forward strand.
CTGCCCTCCATGAAAAACAAATGTATTTGACCTAGAATAAACAGGCTTACATGCATCTGTGAAGGTTCACAGTGACCCAGCATGATATGAGGAAAATCTGTAATGTGAGATAGAGCGGGGCAATGTTGCAATGACAGTGTATTTGTGTCTGGGTTTCTGGCTTTAACCTGCAGCACGTGCGAATTATTGGCGCAACCAGAAGGAACAGAGCTGACTGTCGTTTTCTGGTGTCACACAGGGATGTAAATCATTTCCACATTCGTATAAATATTGTTGTTTGCAACACAACTCGGTACGAATGTTAGGTTGTGTGTTAGTCACACAACTACACCTCAAGAGCCCTCTTCCCTTGGCCTGTCAGGATATTTCAGTAGCCTCATAAAAGTGTTTCCACAGGCGGAGAGAATACAGACAGAGGGAAGTACTAATGGAAGAACAAGGGAGATCAGAAGGGCAATACCAGGGATTATATATAGATTGGAAATGAGTAGTGGCTGTCAGCATGTAAGATGTGTGTGTGCTGCCTGTCAGAGTATATTAAGGGAGCACTTCAGCAGCCTTCAACAGACTTCACTGTCTGTCAAATGTTAGAAAACAAACACAGCGGTAGTTAATACGCTGAGTCACAGGAACTTTCTCTACATTCACAATCAGTTATGCATCAAAGAACACTGAGCTCACCAGAAAGATGCACACGTGTCTGACTCATCAAAATACTGGAGGATGTACTCACTGGTATTACTTCTTAAACACAAGTTTTAGACTGCAAAGTTAAGCAAGTTGAGAATAAACCTAAGGGATGACAACCTGAGACATAACAAAACAAAACAATGTCCAATGTTTTTCTATCCATAACAAAATATATGTTTTAATTAAATTAAAGTAATTAAAATAGCAGAGTTGGAAATTGTTTCAAAAACATTTTCCTCTGACAAGAAAACCTAAATCAACAGATCAACATGTGTAGCTGGAAATATAAACAAGACAAGCACGCTTCTGTGCGTTTGGTTCAGAAGGTGCTTGATATTTTTAGCTATATAAACACATTCTCTATAGCTCTGGGTCGACATTATTTTAAATGGCTTTGTGGCATAGATTGTTCACTCCAGGGTCTACAATTACTGCGATAATCCCCCAGACCAGACACTAAGGTTAGACAGGGTCAAAGAGATGACGGCTACAGGATAGCCATGGCTAACTGAGAACTACCTCCAGTTAAAACAATCACGTGAGAAGATCAAAATAGTCTGGACAGCTATTTAATTTAAATTATTTGATGCATGTACCCTTCCTACTTTTGAGAGCAGTATTTTTTAACTGCTGGCATAAACAGCTTTCCTCCAGAGCCACACAGCTACACGTGAATCCTTCCTCGTTTCCCCACAAATAAAAATATTCACTGATAAATAACTGCACTATTAAATGTTAATTAAAGAAACAGACACTCATACAGAGACAGCCACACACAAACCTGTACTTGTGTATCATAACAGTGGTCCGAAATAGAGCACCACCATCCTGGCAGCTTATGCAAAATATTAAAATGTGGCTGAGCCAGTAAAGTTAAACTTTTGTTTATACCTTCGTCTTTGTGTGATCCTGAGCGACTGACTGCATGTGCTGTGTGTTCATGGGTGTATACAGTACAGTAATGGAAGAAACCGAGCGTGAGTGGATTATAGATTACTGTAATCCAGTGGGACAAGCTTCGCAGCATGACCCTGACACACATGCAAACAGAGGCAGAGCTCGGTCAAAGCTGTAAAAAGAACCCCAGACAGATATCACACACAGCTGATGTATCCCAGCTAACACAAACAGTTGCGACACACTTGTTTAGGATGAATCAGCACAAACTACACAAATGGTCCAAGGGGTAACATTTGTGCAAATACTATGCAGAAAAAAAATGTTTTGCTTTCTGTTAATTTAAAGACAGTCTCTCCACATTAAGGCAATAACTTTTCCATGATAACATTTGTTTTTCTAGTTATAATAAAGAAAATCAAACAAACTTTTTCTGTCACAGATAATTTCTTTTTAGGAAAAAGTAGAAATAATGTTGCCATAAAACAGGGCAGCAACACTGCTGTATAATAGAGCTGTGCAACCTGCACATCCATGTCCATTTAAATGATGAACTTGTGTTTTTAAAAGTGCTCTATACTGCTACTGAATCTCTGCTTACTTGTTTACTTTGTACCTGTATTGTTCTGGTGTCTGACTTAACTTAATAGTTACATTTAACCAGGAATATGTCGATTACCATAATCATCTCGTTTGTGCATTTTGTACAACACTCTTTAGTTACTTCAGAAATAGGCTACAGATGCAAGAACAGTGCTCAGTAATTAACTGGGCAAATCAGAAGAACTTGTATGAGCATGAGCAGATAAGACTCTGGTTCTTCAGTTTGGAGGGAGACTCGTTATCTTGTGTACTTAAGAATCTGCATATGTGTCAGGCTTTTGTCGTCATGTTGGTTACCAGCTACAGAACATCAACATCAACATCAAGGTCAGAATACGACCTCTGCATATTTTAGTGCAACTAAGTGGAAACTGCTGCAACAGCAACAATAAATACGAATACATTTACACAAGTTCTTAAACAGCTAATAAATTAACTACCAAGCAGACAGTTGATATCTGTTTAGATTATCTGCTGCACCACACTAGTTTAGCAAATGTATAATCTACACTAATGTACTAATTATAAATGGTAGGTGACAGATTTGTCAGACTTTTTGGCGCTACATACTTTTTATGCTTCTGCACTGGCATCATAGATAAACTGATTAGATTTTGGTTTTCAAAGGTCATTGGTCACAGTGATTGTGACCTCAGGTCCAACCCATTCATCGTGTCTTTTCTTGTGAACATGATATCACAAGAATGCAATAAGGGAATTTCAACTGATTAGATTTTAGTAGTTAAAAGTCAAGGTGACTGTAAACTCTTGTAAATGCCATATGTAGAAACCCATTACATCTGGCACAACGTAGACATAAACTCATTAGAATACAAGTACTTTTAACTAAGTAATGTAAATTCTGACAACTTTACAGATGTATGAACAAGATGAGACCGTGATGGGATGTTAGTTTATGTCTATAATGCACCGAACAAAACCTAAATTAAATTAAGACAAGCGAGATGATAAAGCACTGGATCACTGATCGTCTTCAATAGGTAGCACTGAAAACAACATAAGTGGAGCGTCGTGGTTTTCCAAACACGTCTGGTAATTATCTAAGAAAAGGTTTTTGGAGAACACTTTGTCTAAAAATGTAAATTGGAGCAGTTATTTCTCACCTGGCTGCAGGGCTGTCATCAGCACGTGTGCACTGCACTGACTCAGAGGAGGTGGGACCCTCCTCCCCGTCCTGAGGCAGCTCTTCACATTCAGCCTCACACTTCTCATCATCCAACAGCTCTGTGATCTAAAGACAGAAACATCAAGGACAAGAAAGGTCACCGCTAAAGATCAAAACAAAAGTCGTGTACAGACTAGCAGGACAGAATTACAGGACAAAATCAGCCAGGGATTAGTTATTGTTGGGAACTAATCTGACTTGATTCATCCAGGGTAATGTGAACTCTGCTAATATTCTGAAATAACATTTTAAACAAATAATATCAAACAATTACTACGTCACTAACAACAGGGATCTGGATAAAAATAAAATCCTACAATCTCTGCAATTATTTGCATTCTGAAAGTATGTGCACACATTATGCTGGGTACAAAGTAAATAAAGGAAAGTAGGGGCATATTTTACATACCTAGATAAAGAAAGCATTTGGATTAAAAGCAATGTTCTTTATTCACACTGACATTTAACAGCGTCATTGGGAGTTAGTTAAGAAGAGAAGATAATGGTTCCCAGTTCCCAGAATTATAATCTAATCTAAAGATTTACTTTAACAATTTGGTAACAAAGGAACATTAGTTAAGAGATTTTATTAGATTAGAGTCCTTTTAAAAGCCTTAGTGACATTGGCAGATGAATCTGACCTTCTATGTTTGCAGGATTTATGTAACTGGGGGCTAAATATTAATAATCCCTAATCCCTAAAGGTCACAGCAATAAAAGCATAATTTCCTTCTTCATTTATATATAATTCAGTAGTGTCTACAGGTGAACTTTTTTAATGCATTCAAAGTTAATATGTGTTTGCAAGATATGATTAAAATAAAAATAAATGTTTTCCCAGAGGCGTCTAAATATGGATAAAACTAAAGAGTCGCACACTGGCATCACAGACACAGTGGAAAGGAGTGGGTAAGAAACATGGAGGGAGGGTTTGAGGCTCAGTGATATCGTGTTCATGTTGGTTCAGCAATGTACCCATGCAAGATGGTCACATAACAAATTACGTAACAGACAAAGTCGACCTGATACACTGTTGACACCACATTATTCCAAATATGATGACTAATATTTAAGGCAATCTTGTCCTAAATTCTTCCCCATTCACCTGAAGGCAGAGTAATGAACATAGGGAGAAAATGATAAGTAATAAAAGGATAGATGGATGAAAGGGTTAAGGCGAGGAAAGTTTGTTTTAACGGCAAAAATCATTAATAGCAACAGGAAACATTAACATGGTAAATACTTTATGTAGACAGAAATGACTCATCATGATAAAGACAGCTGAAGACATTCAAACAAGACATGGACAAAAATGCCTCGTAGTTTACTGACGATAAACAGCTCCTTAATTTCCGTTTTGTTGAATTTATTTCAAGTGCTGAGACTTCTCGTGTTATGTAACATCACGGGCTGATGTGATGCACATGTGAGCCAAGTCAAAAAGGATTTCACATGTGCTGCTGTATTTACAGTATCAGTTAAAATGTAACCTGGAAGTCCCCTGGAACAAACACGAGTTAAAAGGTCAAAACTGGATTCGTCAACACGAGCCTCCGTTTTCCCTTTCATATCACCCCGGTCGTCCGCTCCTCTTCCCCTTTTTCCGCCTCTCTCTCTCTCTCTCTCTCTCTCTCTCCTTCGCTCCTTCAGCATTCACCATCTGCTGCTGTCACTGTGCAGTCGCTATGGCAACATCTCTTCTCCAAGAGCTTTAATTGGCTGTCTGGGAATTCTTGTGTCGTCATCTTCAATCAGATTTTCTGCGTCTTCCTTATTTACCACAACATTAAAAGCTTCTCAAAGTTCAGCTTAGCGGTGAAAGGTTCACTGTGTTGGTGTGTAACCAAGCAACTGCAGTGAGCCTTTTAGTCTAGAAGTCAGTAAAATGTGAAAACGATGATATTAAAAAACCTTCTGTAAACATTTCTTATTATTCTGGCGCACTTACCTTTATGGTTTTGGTAAAGCAGTTAAACTATTCCCCAGTTTTACATCTGCTCTCACCCTAAACACATTATTCCCAGCTCAGTTCCTCAGTTCTTTCCTGCTTCCTTAATGCTCAGCTTCTGGTACAACTCACCATATGCCTTTTGCTTAGTTTCTCTCTCTTCACCTTGTACTCCTGTCTGCTTTACTTATCTGTCTTGCAGTCGCAATACTTTTTCACCTGCCTCTTTCTGCTTATACTCTTCTGAACTTCCTCATTCCACCAAGTCTCTATTCAAGTCTCTTTGTCTCAGTTTCTTTGTCCGGATGTCACAACAAATACTTTCCCAGCCATCTCCCTCATCATTGCAAAAGAAGCCCAGTCATCCAGCACATCTCCGTTAGCTCCCAGTGTATTACTCACCTCCTCCCTGAACTTCACACACAAATCTTCCTCCTTCTGCTTCCACTGTCTCATCACTGGTTCGGTCTTTTCTCTCTTTGTCTTCCTCACATCCAAAGTCATCTTAAAGACCACCATGCAATGATGTCCATCTAAGCTATCCCTTTCACCATCTTACAATCTCTAATTTCTTTAAAGTTGCATCTCCTTCATAACCTTACAATTAATACTAAACAATAGGTTCATATTTAATCAGCGGGAGGTCTCTTTCACAGCAGGTGTTAATCGGTACCATATAATCACACCCTTAATTCTTAATGTTTGCCTTGGGTAAAACATCTCCTGCTTACCTGATCAGAATAAATGTAGGATTTTAGAGACTGAGGACCTTCACTGAAAGTCTGATCTACATTATCATCATGTAAAATGCATTCAAAGCTATTCAGCAGTAATATGAATGAAGAATGGCATGATTATAACCTTGAATTATACACCAGCTACAAAGAGCTCACTCTATCACACTCTGTCAAGGCTAGTGCCCAGTGATATGGAAATATGAACCTGATATTATCGTAAATACTAAAGTCCTCCTGTATATAACCATTATTACGCAGCTGACATAATGAACAAAGAAACCTGAGAGTACAACTGTCCCCTGAACACAACACTAAATATAATGAAGGCTGCATTTGCATCACAAAGTCTTTGACATGATGTAACAATAATATACAATAAGAAATGTTAAATCCTCTGTTGAGATGACCTGACATTGTCATTCACAGGGATAGAAATATTATATTATTATTATCTAATATTTCTCTTATTTTAAGAAAAAAACGTTAATTACATTACGTCACGGTTTGAAAAAGAAAGCTGCTGTGTATTGTGTAGGCTTTGTAGATATCAAGAATCACTATGTTTGTACGTGTTTGAGTACATCTCTGTATGGTGTGTGCATTTGTGAGCAAGAGTGGGTGAAAAGACAGGGCTGAGAACGGCATGGAACAGAAGGTCTTGACCTTGGCCCTGGTTTAGTGGTCCGGTCCAGAGTATTAGGATGGGAACAGACCCAGAAAACAGCAATCTTCACTGACATCATTAGTTTGGCTGGTGCGCTGCCAATGGGCCAAGAACACAGAACAATGGCGACTGACATAGCAAGTCTCAATCTGTGACCTAACTGTGGTTGTCAAGGCTCTATTGTACACCCTCTTCATTCTGCTACTAGTTCAAGCAACATTAATATGGTGAACACAGTGGACAGCTTCGTAACAATGCAAATCACTTTGTTTTTGGTGCCGTTTGAATTTGAGAAAAAAAATCAAAAACTCAAGATGTGAGGAGAGAAGACAAATTTTTAAACAAAATTTAAAAGGTAACATTTTTAATCAGCTTCTTTTGACCACTAGTTTATTTTTCCTACATGGGAAAGATGTGGGTGTTGGAGCTTTGCAGGCATGAGTAAAGTTTATAAGTTTTAAATTATTTTGTTATTTACTTTAGAGATACGCCATCTCAACCTTGGCCTTGGACTCAGGTCTGCACTGCACAAAGGGGAAAACACTAATATAGCAAAGCAAATACTACCAGTTTAACATTATTACCGCTGTGGTCAGCATTCGTTCATTTACTGGGAGGATCAGTAACAAGCTGACCCACAGGAGTTCTTTCACTAACATGTCAATACTCTATTCACTGTGCTTCAGTGTACGTGGAATGTCTGCACTACCAAAATGTTTTCTCCTTTTGCAGAAGTGGAGAAATGTACTGAAAGGTACTCTTCCACTACAACAGAAAAAAACACAGTTATCTATAATGTGACACAACCGTCAGATTAAATCAATGCAAACAAGTAATGGCTGCAGCTATCTGTGAGACTATCTGCTGACAGATAGTTTGGTCTATTCTTTCAGGGTAAAGTGGTCCAGCTGTCTCAGGTTTGGAGGGTGTCTTGGCCACTTTGGTTTGTTGTCATTCGTGGTGTTTTTACGTCTGTTTTGGATCATTAACCCATTGAGGGGCTCACAACCAGCAACTGAGACAGAGCTTGCATCTTGCATCTCTTTGGAAATTGCCCTTGGGTCCCTGTCTTTGTTCTATAATTTTGTTCAATATGGGGTTCATTTCCTCGTGTCCACGTCCACATCTTCATTTTTATTTCATGTATTATTTGAAATATGCTGTTTTTTTATGTGATTGCTTTTGTCAGTTTAAAGTTATTTCACAAGTCCATTGTGGTTTCTTCTGTTTTTGTGGAAGGGTACAAACAAATCTGTCTGTATTTAGTATCAACTGAAAAGATTTTAGAATGTGTCTCTATTGTGCAATAGTCTCAGTTTCACAGCTGAGTTTTAGTCTGAGCCTTAGTCTTATTAGCTGGTGAATCAGTCACCACCTGTATTACACATACAGTATTACACATAGTGTGTCACTCGGTCACTTGTGTCAAGATTTAAAGTATAGGACACTTGCAAGACAACGAGATGTCCAAATGAAAATTCAAGTGGCAGAATCTGAGTGTGAAAAAGGTCCAAACTTCACCTGTTCTCTGCCTCATCCTTGCTTGCATGACTACTTATGGAGTGCCATTGGAGATATGTCCTCTGGCCTAACGTTCCTGCAGTGAGTGGGAGTACGATCTAGCTTTCATTCCAACCTCCAAATTCATATTCTCTCTGACAACTCATGAAAAGCAAATAAATAAATGTGCAGCTTTACATTTCTAAACCCTAATGATCAGAGTTGTGTGTAGGTGAAGGTGTGTGTGTTCATGCTATCCCTGGGCCATCACCTCCTTAAATACTGTTCCAACGTAAATAGGTTATTGCTACTGTGATATAGGATCCTGTATGTGTATATGCTCCAGCCTACTGTACAATATATACACTGTGACATACTTAGAACTTTGCTTCAGTACTTTTTAATGCTGTAGTACTATTATGTTTTCACTCTGCAATGTGGCTTAGCTTAAGAAGCACTTGACTGAGTTGGCACATATTAAATAATACAACACAGCCTGTTTAATACATCTGCCAAGGTTAAACTAACAGAACTGGAAAATAAGCCTAATTCATTAAGAGGCTAATTCATTAAGTAGACGGACCAAAGACAGTCCCAACCTGTCAGTAGGCTGATTAAGATCCCACTAAAGCATTTTTCAGACATGATTGCTGGATTCCTTAAGCTTCCAACATGATGGCTGTGTCATTCGGACATAGGTGATCATTATGTTATGTTGCTTATGGCTTTATTCAGATTTGACAGGACAGGCTTGTGTGATACTTGGTTCCTGATGCGTGAGAAGCAGCGATATCACTACAAAACAGCTTTAAGTGGAAAATTAAAAAAATGTTCTCCATTTTTTCCACAGGCAGCAAATTAAACCAAGCCTACAAGCCATGTTTGTTTTCTCCACAGTCAAATCAGACAGTTTGTCCGCTTTTCATGTTCACCACATACTGGTTACTGCACTGCTGCTCCATTTCTGAGTCAAAACAGAGTTTGTTGCCTCCCAGTGCTGCAGGATGCAATGTAGTTGATTACACTTTTTTTCTGCCTGGTGTGCATCCAAGAAAACATATGCTGAGGAATCAAAACAGACTTTCCAACAGGGCAGTCTTTGTGACAAGCTAAACCAAAAACATCACGGGCTATCTCATTACTGAATGCTCAGAGATGAGCTTTTACATTCTCATCTAATTCTCTGAAAGACAAGCGCTCCGTAAGACTTGTTCAAATGCTGAATCAAAACACCCACTGGTATGATGGCAGCAACAAAAATGAGCCTCGGCACAGATTTCGTAAACAATAGTTCTGCTTATTTGCACAACAAGTCAAAATCCAGTTCAGCCATTGTTCATTTGTAGATCGCAGCATCACTGAGCTTCAAAGTTTACTTTAAAATGTGCCATTGCACAACTGTCTTCTTCTTTCTCACACTCGCTATCTTCCATGTTCTTCTCTTTGAAGCTACCCTTTGATCTTTCAACTTACTGGAAATGTGCATTGTCCATTGTTTGTATGGTGCATTTGAACAGTTATATATAACCCCTTTGATAAATTGTTGAATAAATGAGGCCACATGATGCCATTTGTTACTTTCAGCTGTAAGTTAACTTTTGTTTTGTAGTGATATTAAGCAAGGCCAAGGAGATTTTGCCAGAAAAAAATCTAATGTTGCGCCTCAGTCTGCTTTTGGTATCACGCAAAACTACAATGGAAGTCTATAAACAGACTGTTTCTGCACAATGTATTTAATCGCACCTGCCCGCTTAGGTTAGGAGTGAAGTACTTTACAATCAGTACTTTGTGTGTTCTGAGAGCAGTTGGTATGTCACAGAAAAATAACTTGTATAGATAATATAACACAACAGCGCATATAGTTTCTTGCAGAATAGAAACAGCCTTACTCCATATGTTGACAGTACTTCAATATAGGGCTGTGGACAATACTGCCATTGTGATACAATAAATGGTATAATGAGACCGGCTTGATTTCAGGGAAAATGCAGATGTTAATGACATGATATCTTCCAAAGAGTTCATCCAAACACTGAGTGTTTTGAAAAAATGATAATAAACCCACATAGTCAACTTGAATTTAACTGT
>OMLM01007957.1:19785-34170 GCA_900302695.1 Helostoma temminkii
GAGGTGGTGGTGTGTTCTAATTTTGTTTCCTACTAAATATTGATATTTAAATTGCCAAATATCATGCTTGTTGCCGTCCTCCTACTCTCCTTTTCAATAACTAAAATGACTGCTTCCTGACGTGCTTTCTGCTCCTGGAGTTCACATCCTAGTGGTTGAAGCCAGACTGCTAAAGCTCACTTTGACTGTTCACCATTCCCACTTGTGCTTTTTTACAGTTTCTGTTCTGCTAATACCTATGTTACCTCCTCAGGATGGGCCCCTCCGAGTGCTGGAAAATATTTTTCCAATATTCATCTGCATTTAGGGAGCAAACACTGCATTGTAGTTAAAGAATTAACATTAACGTTATCCAGATGCTCTGCTTACCAGCTAGGCTATGCAACAGGTCTGCCACTGTCACTGTGTGTGTGAGACTGAGTGACTGAGTGACTGAGAGAGGGAAAGAAAGAAGAGCACTGCAAATCAATGCACTGTGAATATTTTATGAATGAAACAAGACTTTATTTACAAAGTAGTAGCGGCTGTTAATGTTAAAGTTTTTTTCCAGTCTGCTGCAAATAAATCAGTGTCGGGTAACACTGAAGTGAGCGAGCGGACAAAAAAATAGAGAAAGGCATTAGAAGACGCGGTCACACACCTTGGTGAAGCTGCAGTATGTGTCCTTGTATTGCCGTTGGGATAACGGGCTCAGGAAGCTCCTGCAGGAAGAGTCTGAGCAAACTGACCGCCGACGCCAGGTCGGCCTCCTTCTCCAGCTTCACCTCCTCACCGCTGTCGTAGCGCTGACGCAGCCAGTCCACCCTCTCTGCATTTCCATTAACCAGGAAGAGGCCCTCCAGGTCCAGATGACCTAATGACAAATTTAGCAATAATTACCAACATAATTGTGCTGCTGACTTATGTAGTGTAAAGACATTCAGCGTATTTTAATATTATCTGACCTCTTGAGACTACTGAGCCAATGTCCATGTTTGAGCTATCAGGACAGACGAGCAGTGAAGTATAAGAAAGCCCTGAACTAACAAATATGACTTGACATTTATACAAGTGCTGGTAACCTCATTGCAGGAGAAGGTTTGGTCGTAGGCGTGGTTTGGCATTGTTACAAAAGGTTTCTAAAATCCTTCTGTCTTGTAAAAGTAATATGTAGGTAGGAATGTCAGCTTGTTCTGTAACTTTAGTAGCAAAGTATAATCAGTCTTTCCTGGTGTTCCACAGATTTTAGCTACGCTGAAAAAACAGAATATTAAAGAGCACAGCATGGTCACTGCAGCATTTTACTTGTGCACTTGTCTTTAGTACGTATGCAAATGTAGTTAATACTACTCATTTAAAAAAAAATTATAATTAAGCCATCTTAGTAAAGTTTAGCATCAGGTTTGTCATCAGGGATTCGTTCTCACACGGACATTCAAGTGTTAATACCAGAGGTACTGTAAATGTGATCTCTCATACAGGATGTGATTTGGGTTGTGTTGGACAACTTTAGAACAGATGCAAATGAGCAGTGAATCTATTCATGACAATTCTGTTCCTCTGTTTAACATCACTTCCACGCAAGTGCTACCAAAAATAAGATATTATTCCTGTCTTCAGTCATTTACAGTGTGCAGTGGCTTTTCCCAGTTCTATATTCTAGTTCTAGTGATGCAATGGAGCAGCTAGAAAATATAGTGAGGTAATCTGATACAATGTGGACTCTCCTTACGTGTCTGACACATAAGGGACTATGGGAAACTGAAGGCAACAAATGATAAACCTGCTGTTATTTTTGAAATGTGACAATACTGTACTGTTATAATATCTTGCAATGGAATACAGGTTATGTAAGGCCAACATAAGTATCTGTATATCAGCGTGATCTCCTCCTTTTTTCTGTACAAGCATGACCATACTGATGGTTATCGTTCCTAAACGTGACGGCATCACTGCTGTTTGTGATAAAAGGATAAATCAGCTGCACAGAATGTCCTCTCGGGGCTTCGAAAAGTTTTATAAAACTTCACGTAACTATGGAAAATAACTACTACAGTGTGAAATACTGTCGAGAGAGAACACAGCTGAGTTATACTTTGCGTATACAGATGCAGAATATCTAAACAGTGCTGCAATACAGTACAAGCTGCAGAATTTTGACTTTCAAGTCAAGATTCATTCGGAGACATGAAAATATATGGAAGTAACTGCACTGGTTAACAACTGTTGCAATAATAAATAATAAGTAAGTAAAACTCTTTGTAAACTCTTAGTTTGACGCATGATGACTTAAGCGATTCTCTCTTCCCACCCAGGGCTGTTATTTGTCATCTGATAACACAACATTTCAGTATGTACAGTAAGTGTTCTGCAGGAGTCCTTGTTGGGCCTATTCCCATTTTACAACTACACAAAGTAGGCTACACACAGAACAGCACATAAAACACAAAACCTTATAAAACGCCTATAAAAACCACATTGTCATGCAATATGTGGGATCACTGCATGGTCATATATTTGATTGCACCATGACTCAGCTATATGTAAAGTGGAATCAACCCGGTTCACACAGCATAAGGAATTTGAGCTGCCACACAGGCCACCACTTTGGTCTGTCTAATATCAATTTACAGAAACTTTTTTCTTAATATTATAAGACCCTTCTTCAATTAAAACCTCAGGAACTGCATTCAGACTTCAGAAAAAGCAAGAGAGAACAGCTACTGAACTGGCAGCATCGCTCTAATTAATGTGTCAGCAGAGCCCGGAAGGATTAAGACCTTACATAACCTCGTATGGTCGAGTTGCTCTGAAGCACCAATCTGCTTCGGTGAGGTGAAGCTTTATTCAAACAGTTAAACAAATCTCCTCTGACTTGACAAGTTTAAAGAGAATAACTATGTTGTGGCTCAGAAAGAAAATTAGAGTATGACTTTTTTTTTCCTATGAATTAACACAGCACATATTTGAGGATGCTTCTTGATGTAGTGAGTTTAGATGTTGTTCTGGGTTCTGTTATGGATGTGTCAATTACTCTTTCACATAGGGCCAGCCAGGTTTTTTAAAACTGCATTTTGTACTTAGTCAGGTTATCCTTGTGTAATATAAAACTTTGATCAATGATTTGAACCATTTAAGTGTGACAAACAAAGGAAGGGGGAAAATACTTACACAGCACTGTAGTTTAGTTTAAACATCCAGAGCCAATGAATAGACGTATCTAACATACAGTACTTGCAATACTTTTTATTGTAGATTTACTGTATGCACAGTCTTGACCTGCCTTTTAGGTAAGATTTTAATATGAACACTCAACCTGCCCTTAAAAATAAAAATGACAAAACATTGACATTCCTGGGAAATGTGAGACCTTTTTAGAGGCGCCAGCACTTTGGTAGTTTCCTCTCTTCACTGTTAATCTCTCATGTTTTCAAAAGTCAAACCACAGTCGATGGGACGGTTATGCAATGTAGAAGGAAGCGTGTCTGTCTGCATACTCAGAGTTTATCTAATCACATAAACTGGAACTTAACCAACAACATATTTTGTTTTATCGTAACGCAACAGTGGTCACGGCATGTCAACAGCAGCAGGGTGTGTTTGGGACAGCGAGACACGATAGAAAGGGAATCAGCCGTGATGGAGTTAGAAGTGATGAGTGGACCACAAATTATGTAATTGAAAACAGAACTGCAGAGGGGTGCAGTGTCAGTTAAAATATGTATGAGCATTTTGATTTCTCTCTCTCTGTTATCTCATATTAATTTCAAATCTTGCGTGTGCTTGAACAAATAACTAAAATTTTATGACGATGTAAAACATGGCAGAAGACAATATTCAAAAATATAGACAACTGTTACACAACGATATGAAGGTAAATCACCTTGAACTAATATTCTTTCAGTGAGCAGTTCCCATGGCTTTTTTGGGTGTGGGTGATAAAGACTTCAAACTATATCATGATATTTTACAACATTTTTGCAGTAAAGATATAAAAGATTATATGACACAATACTATAGTACAATTCAACTGTTTCTTTTTTCAGTACAACTGGGCTTAAGACTATACAAGTATTTGCTGTAAACTTTGCAGTCAGATGTACTGCGCCCTTGTGTAGCTTTTTCACGTCATCAGAAATCAACGCTTTGCATATGCAAGACACAATCCTGCCTCTAACTGGTGGGGCAGCATCAGATGAGCTCCGCAATAGCTTTGAATCAACACATATATGTGTTATTCCACATCAACCCGCACCTACAAGTCTGCCATTTATGTCATCGCTGCCATTTTGTCAGCTGTTATCCCAACATGAATTTGCGTCGTCAAATCTTCTGCTTATGTTGTGCAAAGAAAAAATTATGCTGGTCAGGGGATGATCTGAGCTTTAGTGTCGGGGTTGAACATTTCCATACTCCAGACATGCAAAAAAATACCAAAAAAATATAAGGATCTACTGTATGTGAACAATGACGCAGATGATGCTGTCTTTACCTGCGCGGTCCAAGTCTAACCCACATTAGCACACCGTGTTTGAAGTCAGTGATCAAAAACAATAAGCCTGGACATCATCAATTTCACCTATTTCACCTTCTTGGCAGCAGTTTAAATCTCTTACGGTTCGATTTTTCGCTGTGCTTGTTCTGTATGTAGATGCCCACATTACAGCACATATGCAAATATCTCATCATCAATTTGGCACAAGCCCTGGCGTTTCACTCAATATGACATATGTTCTCTGCTGCAACCTTAAATGGTTAGAGTCCTTAAACAATGCAACACCACCAATGTGTCGATGTAACGTGAATATACAGCATCAAGATACAGATTTTATTATTAGATATTTATATTCACTGAAACTGTTTCAGTTGCCTCCTCACCATTAACATACATTTGTTTTACATTTGTACAGTCTGATCTTATGAAACTCTGTAAATAAAGATTTGTTACACAATTTTTTTAACGGGCATTCACATATATTTAACACTTCGAGTGTGCTTGTGCGCCTCCATCACTCACCGTGCTCCTCAATGTAGTCGACAATGTGTTTCACCAGTGCAGGAACCTCATGGCCACTGATTGTGTGTGTGCGTGTCACTTCCTCTAAAGGAACGCCAAAAACTCTTGTGGTGCCGGCTGAGCTCCCGCTCTCGTTGCCTGGCAACGGTGACACGCTCTTCCTCATGGCCTACTCCTCCTCACCACAAACCCGCCAAGACCTCACGTCTTTGGAAAGAAAAAGAAAAGCGGAGGGAGGGAGAGAGGGAGAGAGGGAGGGATATTAGACAAATGTACAAAGGAGGGAATTTATAATATAAGAGCCTTGGTGATGCAGCCTGGCATAAAACCACTTTTCATCTTTAGTTATGCTGCAAGCCAACGGAAAACAACATGAAAATGACACTAGCCAATGCTCTATCTCCGAAGTTAATAAACAAACCTGTAACTTATAGCAGTGGCTGGTCTAACTCATTGTCTGTAAACCTCACTTGATTAGACAGGAGAAGGAGGACGACGAAGAGGAGGAGAGGGAGGGGAAACGAGAGAAAGTAGAGGAGCAGGACAAGAGCAAGGAGTAAGAGTAAGCTAGCTATAAATAAGTGAATTTCAATTACAACAACAATGCTAAAAAATCAAAAATGTCTAGTTTTTGTTAAAACTGTTTAAGAGAGGTGTTGATTTAACGTTGTGATTATTGTAGAGGCTGTAGTTTGTGGTGCTTCTGAGTTTTAGAGCATAATACTGACTCTTTATAATATTGTTTTAACTATAGTAATTTAAGTGTGATATTCATGTCAGTGATGATAAGTTAAATATTAGAAAAACCTCTTATTTTAACACCCTACAGTTTAACCGTGACACAGACTGGAGCCTTCAAAATGATGGTTGGTTTACTGAATCACTAAAGTTGCATCAATTTAGCATCTTAAATGAAAGCATTTTATTTAATAAAGAAAGAAATAAGAAAGAAAGAATTGAAAGACTGTTCCATAAGACAAGTTTAACTAATAAACATTTGATTTGCTGCAGGCTAAACTATGTTTCTGAGGCTGTGACAAGAGAAATCTGCTGAAAAATCAGAAATCACTGTAAATCTGGACCAAAGGTGGGTTGTATTAATTTTTAGTCCTGCTGTTCTCTATTCAATTTTAGTTTTTGTTTTAATATGGGCAAGAAGCCCCTATAAATGTGTATCTTTCTCCATTTGAAGGAGACTCGTTTAAAGTATGGGCAGTGTTTTTACACTCATGCAATTGTCTGTTACATAATGATAATGTAAAGGTCATTCGTACTGAATTAAATCACACACTGTATTTGTTACGTCTTCTGTCATCGCCACTCCTTGGCTCCCATGCAAAGTGGGTGGTGTCACTGGCTGGCTCTGATAATGGAACAGAAATCAACGCAAAGGAAGCAAAAATCTGCGACAAGCACTTCTATTCAAAGTTTGAATTTGATGCTGGTCGGTTGGTGAGTAATCCAAATGCAAACAGCGGCAGATGGTGTCCACTCTATTCATCGTGGGCAGAGGAACGTCACCAAATGTTTATCAGAAAATTTCACGTGGCCTTGTTCCAAGTACATTAAGCCTACAGATTATCTCTAATAATAATTTTTTACAGAGGAACAGAAATACAGACACACAGTCCTGAAAGTATTTTAAATATTTTTCAAGTATAGTATCAATTAAAAACAATCAAAACAACAGATTCCTATTAACTCTCATATCATAAATTACAAAACAACAAAAATCCATGTCGGTAAAGCACAGAAAACCCGCAGAGAGTAACATGGGGTGGTGACAAGTTTTACTTGTTTGAAGTGGTCAGCTGTTTGCTCCTCTTACTCTTATGATCACCATTTCATAACACGATAACACATCTTTTTCTGGCATTTACTGTCAAACTGTTATGTAATATGACGTGACAAATTCCTAGTGAGAAATTAAAAGTATTGTAAGATTTATTAATTTTTTAAGACATTCAGGGTGGAGACGAACTGATGGAACAAAATTCTATTCTAGTTCTATGGAGTGTGATATTTGCACTTAGATATAATGAATCTGGTTTAATACTAAAAACTAAATTTTATAACATCTAATTGATCAGAAATACAGCGTGGACACTGTTAATATTGTAAATGCCTATTGTATACTGATCTGTATTTTGAATATTTCTATAAATGTGCAGAGGCCTATAAGCAGCAAACATCAGTACTGTCTTCTAATAGCACGTTATGTTTGCTAATGCAAGTTTATTAATTTAAAAGGATTTTAAAGGATTATTAGAGAACTCGCAACACAACTGAAGACATGTATGTTTCCATGAAAAACATGGTAATTCCTATATGCGTCCAAACATTAATTAACTTTTGAAAAGTGTTAGTTCATTCAGTGACTTGGCCCAGGACGTATTTAACGTATTGAAATCTGGTCAAAAAAAGAAAGCAACAAAGTGAACTTTAGCTAATAAAAATATTGAGTTTAACAATGAATGAATTCATCTGGTCACGTTCATTTTCCAACAGTTAGCAGCTAACTAGGTAGCTAAAAATGTAAAAAGAAAAAAAGATCTGTTGGGTTGTGGCACATGTCCTGTACTGCTGTTTATGTATCTGCAGCACAGGACGTGTTTTAAAGTAAACAGACCATTTGTACAGCTGCGTGTACTCACCGTGTAGCAGTGAAAGTGTGTTCTATCCTCTCCTCCTCTAGCCAGTGAACCACTGAACCATCTATGGCTGCTTCAGGTTGTGGCAGAAGATGAGCCGGTAGTTCCTCATTGACGGACCGCTAATCCCTCTAGCAGGATTCCCTTCTAGCTACACTGAGGAAAGAAAGGAGACGACACAGGGGAGAAGTGTTATCAGAGCGCTTGCTATAAAAATATTATGCCTCACAAGAGGAGATGGATCTAACATTTGAAAACATTTGAAACAGCAGCAGCAGATATTTCCCGTTATTACTTCTGCTAATTCTGCTTCATGATTCTGGTTCTCTACAGTAAAAGCACTAAAACATTTTTAGGCGATGCTTAACACTAATGTAGCACAAATGTAATTAAAATCATTGCACTGCAGTAATATAAACTTCAAAAATCACACAAGGAACATTTATTAATGGAAAAAGCATCCAACGGACTCTGCCAACAAAGACACTAGATATAGATATATATACTTCAATGACATAGGGGTAAAACCAAAAAGCTGTCATACACAAATTTTGTCCATGTAACGTACAAAATCAATGAAAGAGGTTGAAGAAAGAAGTTTATTTATACGAAATTGTCAATGTACAATGTTTTTCCTCGTTTGTTATGATGACAAATGACTGGGCACAGAGGCACAAAGGCAAAACTCAGTGAATATGGGTTTTGTTATTAATTAGAACCTACTGCGGCAGGAGCAAATGCAATGAATCAAGCAAATGGTGACAAAACCACATGCAAGATCTTTCTCTTAAAATAGAACCGGATGACCAGTAAGACAGAAAATGAGGACAAAGGACTACACCATCAAGAAAGTGAGGGAATTCATTACAAATTAAATTTTTTAATTTCTATCAGAACCAATTAAGATCTAAAAACGTGTGTTTTAGGAGCAAATGTCTCCTCTTCTTGTTTTGCAATAGTATCTTTTTCTCTTCTTTACATCTTGTTTCATTCTTATGCTTCTTCTCTCCCCTTATATTTCTCTCATCATTTTCCTCTCTTTATCTTCTTACTATGAGGCCTGATATATTGGGTTGTCAAAGACTCTGCTGGAGGACTGAATACATTAATTAAAGTGTTGCACACTAGGCTAAAGAGCTGTGCCAGTGTGTCGATGTTGTTGAAGCTGTCAAGAGTGTAAAATGATGCTCCTGCGCAAAGCAGGCCAGTCTGAGATAAAGAAAAAAAGCTGTGTAACCCACTAGAGTGTGAAGTCCTGGGGTTGTGGTGCCTTTGGATGTTTATGTTTGTGGGTTGTAATATATTTTTAATATGAGAATAAGAATAAATGTGTGTTGGTGTCTGAGTCGAAGTGTGCACAAAGAGTTAAAGAGAGAAACTGTCCTTTGAGGTCGTCTCTGTCAACTTTGCTTTTCTGTGTGAGAACATGACCATAGTAAAATATTAACAACAGTTCTACTTTTGAGAGTGTTTTCAAGTCAGACAGACTCTAAAAAATACAAGAGATGACGATGGCAGGAGAACTAAAACGGAGAGGAAGAATGGGAAGTTGTTTTGCAGGATACCGTTCTACTGTTATTACTCGAGGCTCTGTGATTTATGAGATTTTATAATGTTGAAAATTTAAAGATTAGGGAATCGAAACAAACGTCCAACTTACACCTGCTATGTGTGTGTGGTTAGAACTTTGTTCTTGTTAATGTTAACGATGAGTAACAGAAAAATTGTTAAATTTAAGCTCATTTATTAAAACAGTTTGATCTAACATATAGTTTTAATGAGGAAAACAGTTATCAAACATATATATATATATTTTTAGACCTGTTGCCCTTCTCCACACACATTGAGATGGGAATTAACCATAATCATAACGTGCACATATGTACTTGGTTGTCTTTGGAAACATTTTGTATTTGCTCTTTTTTAGAACAACCCTGGAACAAACTCTGCCCTGTTACTCCTTCTTTCTTTCTTTTACCTCTTGTCTCCCTCTCTTCTTTCCTTTCATTCATTCATCCCTATGGTGCCTGTTACACAAGCTGCCCGACCTACTTAGGCAGTCTGCATCACCTCTACATCAAAAGAAACAGAGATTTGGGGAAGAACCGCCACAACAGGAGAATATAAAACAGTTACAAACATATATGCCTCCTGTCCCTATCTGTACTTTAAACAGAAGCATCAAAATCACAGCTATATACAAACTCAAACAATGTTTAATCAGCTAATTAAGTCAAGTAGCAGATCAGGTTTTTAGATTTTTGCAACTGCTATGCAGAAATACATCTCATGGTAGCAGAGTTGTTAAACAATGGAAAATGGACAGTGTACAATGGTCTTAAACATCTCAGACACAAGAAAAGAGAGACAAGTACAATGCAATAAATCTGTTATTAACACAAATCTAAAGTTCACACTTTAATCCAAATGTTTATGTCAACGCACAAATAATTACAAAAGCGTACAGACAGGACAGATGGACAAAGCTCAAACACTTTTTTGGTGAATATAAAACCTAAATCCTTGCATTTGACCTCTTAAGTACAGTTTTGTGGGAAAGCACTGATTCAGAGTTACAGACTTAAAGGAAGCCGTGTTTCTTTGGTACCCTCAGATGTAATCCGATGAGGGTATCCAATATCTTGCGCCAAAGAGGACTGAAATCCCTGCAATATAAGAGCCATTCTGTGACCACAACTCCACAGAACAAAATGAGTCTTTCTGTCTTTTGTCTTAGTAAAGCACAGGCAGCTCTGAGGTGACTGCTGAACCAAATCTGCCTTAAATGGCTCCAGTCAGTACTCCTCTTCAAGACCATTTAAGTATGTGAACATATTGGTACAACATTCACAGCAAACTGAGTGCATACAAAACCTAACTAGCACAGCACAACAGTGCAGGCAACCTTTAAGCTGAGATGGCCTTGTTAGTGCCAGGCTCTAGACACTTGAGCATTATCAGACAGATGAGGCCACTGACACCCGGAGATTAGGGAACTCAATGTTCCCAAAACAGTGCCTCGTCCACCATGAAAACCGACCCTGAAGGGCCGATGTAGTGAGGATTTGCTTAGTAATGGACAGAAAGGCTCTGTCTGTGTCTCAGACATGCGGTGGAACCTGAACTTCCCTAGATATTACCCAGGGGAGCTGTAGGTTAGAATGCAAATGTCCAAGTCAAACAGCCCGGCTATTAAATGATGGCAAAACAATGTAACAATGTCAAAATAAAGTCCTAATTAGGCCTACCATGCAGAATAACTCGTGATCAATAGTTCCTTCCTTCCTTCATTTCATGATTTGTTTTTCTGAGAGTTTTTTCTTTTAATAATTCGGCCAATGGATTAATCAACTAATCAAAAACAATCAAATGTTTCAATTGAAAAACAAATCAATTATTTAAAAAAAACAAAAACAAAAACCAATCGATAGATTAATCCAGATCAAAAATAATGATTAGATATAGCGATATATGAGAAGTGAATTGCTAGAAGGGAAATAAGAGAACAATGAGAATAAACCAGAAAAAAACATCATGGCTGAGTGAGATATGTTTAAACTCAATAATGTGAGTCTTTGTTGGTCAATTAAGGCGTGCAGGCATGTACAGTACCCCTCAGATGAAAGACGAATTAACAATCGAGTATTCTGGTGTCAGAAAAATCTTTAAACTCACAGATCTATTTTGTGATTTCATTTCCCCATCTCACCGCTACTAACAAAACAAAACACACAAAGGCAACCCTTTATACTTTTCAAAGCAGCATGAGCATGTAGCTCAGTTGGTAGGGCAGTCAACTGCCAACCCCAGGGTTAGTGGTTCGATTCCTAGTCCCCCTGACTATGAAGTTCTGGGACAAGACAAGGACTAGCTCAGACTTTGGCTACATTGAGACTGAAAGTGTTACAGACACCATAGATTGGAAAATGCAACTCTGAACACTGTGCAGTATAAATACTTAGCTGTAAATGTTTGAGACAGAAGGTACAAATATAGTCTTAAAAACAAGAAATTCATGTGAGGAATGAACCAGAAAAAACAATTTGTGAATATGAATATTACAGAAACAAACCTATTTGGAAAACTGACATTTAAATTCAGTATCCATTCTCAATATCAGACCTACCACAGCAGTGGTAGAAGTAAATTCAAACAAGCCTAGAGTATGAAGTTTCAGATTGCATATTGTGTTCTAAAAAAGGCGCCGACAGAGGTCTGCAGGGTGGCAGCAGTTAAATGAACTGTCTTTTCACAAAGGACACATGGTCAATACACACAGTACTGTGTGACCTTATGATGAATGATTTAAGGAGACGTTTAATGTGATGACTGCGTCACTCAGTTTACGGCAAAGAGACTAAAAACACAACAACAGACCAAGCACAGAAAAAATAGCAGGAAATATTTAGAGAAGATAAGACGACCAGACTCTCTGCTGCAGGAATAAACAAAGCTAAGTGTCCTGAATGATGTAATTTCGACTGAAAGATCCCTTTTCTCTTACATTAAACATTATTTATTGTAATAAAAGTTGTACATGTAAACTAGACAACAATAAATGCCCTACTATATCCATCATGTACAAAAACATGTTATAATTCTTCTGCGTTCCGCCAAACAGCTTCAGTCCTGTCAAAACAAAGTGCAGGACCAAAAACAAAGACAAAAGATTCACCAGAGGCTATAAATAATTGAGCAAATTTCATCTAACTTGCATCATGTAGTGAAATCCACAAAATAACAGAGATCAGATGTTAAACTCTGCATCAGTCAGTCACCACTGGCCAAGTTGTTAGAGTCAACCAAAACGAAAGTGAAGGTCGGACAGCAGGAATCCTTTCAGAAGTTAAAAATCAATCCGATTTCTGCAGCAAAGCCTACAACAAACATAACATGTAAAAGTTTATTACACAAGTTAAATACACACTTATGAAAGTTAAAACAAACAAAAAAAAAAACACCTCTGAGCAATAGGGGAACTCAGTTAAGCCTGCCTTCTGGCCTACATGTCCACAAAACCATCAGGAAGAGAATTAATGCCTGGTATGTCTGTATGTGTCCTCTGGGTTATCGTCAAAGATCTCGTGACACTGACACTGCACGTGACTTTGCATTTTGCAGAGCGAACGTGGCCTGTCACATTAAAATGTGTACACGCCCTGTATGTCATGTAAGAGTGAAGTGTAACTGCAATAGCACAGAGACAAACACACAAAGTCTCTTCCATCAATCCCTCAACCTGTTTTATTCAAATACGAACATATCTAAAGTACATTTAGTCATTTGGCAAACGCTTTTATCCAAGTCAGGGAGAAAAACTTTAAAGCAAAATACTATCAGAAGAAGAGTTTCAGTTTCATGAGATGCAAGTGCAAGAAGGTTGTTTTTTTTATTTGTATGAAAGTGCATATTTTTGTAGTGTATTTGAGTGCACAGAAAGTTACGGAAAAGCTCTGTTTTCAGCAGTTTCTTGAATATCAGGAGTGAGGTTGCTGAATCTGATGTGGGCAGCTACAAGAAGCCAGTGCAGAGAATCAGAGGAGCGGGGTTAAGTATGTGCTTTTTGGCTGATTAAAAATAAGACGTGCTGCTGCGTTTTGTATCACATGGATTGATTGTGCATGCCGGTAATCCCGTCAACAGGGCATTGCAGTAATCGAGACGGGATTTGACCAGCACCTGCGCAATCAAATGGGTTGTATATTCATAAAGGTGGGGTCTGATCTTTATCATATTGTAGAGGGCAAATCGGCATGTCCTAGAGACAGAGGAGATGTGGTGTGTAAAGCTCAGTTGGTCATCAAGATTATTTGTTCAGTCAATAAAACAAGATGTAACCTTTGGTTCTGGAAAACCGATACGAGTATAATATTCATCATTTGCAGACCAATCAGTTAATCACGCATCGAAACCTAGTGTCTCGCGATGTTGCAGAAATGGAATGTGGATGAATCATCTCATCTGCCAATAATTAAGTAGTTAAGGAGGTCAGAAATGCTGATGGCTGGAGAAAAATATTTAGAAGACCTGACAGGAGAGAGCAAGTACGTGACTGAAATGACAAGCTATGCAAATGTAGGATTTACAGTCTGCTTTAATGGACGTTCTGCATGAAATGGCATCAAAGGTAAAAGCTCTCTTCTCCTTGGATAAACAAAAGACAAAAGGTGGAAAAGGGGGCCACTAACAGTATATCTCACTACGAAACACTTAGACACACTGCTCATAATGTGTCACCTCATTGAAATGAGTTAACCATCCAGGATATTTGAGTTTTTTTGCACAAGCCTACAGAAAAGGAAGTCTATTAATAGCCTGAAAAATACGAGTTCTCTGTTGACCTGAGAGGTTCAAGCGTTCTCAGCTGCACACCTACACCACACACAGTTGTTCAGTCTCTTGTGCACGAAACAGTAATAGATGGGGGCTGAGATGCTTGCAAATAAAAGGATGTGGTGTATAATGTACAATTACACAGAGGAAATGTAATGCGTATTATAATGCACAAATATGCACACACCCTAAGGTTAGATAATTACTAACCTTAAGGCCTTTTGTTGACCTAAAACTTGCTTGTGCACATTTCAAGTTTTTACTGTTGAGCTTTTCTGTTTTGACTTATGGCGGGTGGCCAGAGGTGAGAAGGCATTGCAAGCTGACACCCTCCTAATATCTCCTTATCTTCTTGTTATCTGTCAACAGCTGATATAAATCTTTTTATGTCAGTTTTATTCTCCG
>OMLM01007957.1:43788-54650 GCA_900302695.1 Helostoma temminkii
AAATGTATTTATTAAAATTGATTATAATAATTAAGTATTTCATCAAAAGTAAAACTACTTAGAATGTTACTTTGATTGTGTTGCATTAAGATAAAACTGTAATGATCCCAACAGGCAAATTTAGTCATAACAGCAACATGAAAAACAAATAAAAAAACAAAAACAAACAAACAAAATGGGTCGGTTTGCTGCACACAATGTTTTGTGGGAAAATGTTTATAATAAATAATCATAGCTACATAATGTGATTTTTAAAAAGTGTTTTTGCCCTCGAAATGTAGTGTAATAAAACCATGAGTAGCCTGAAATGAAAATACTTAAGTAAAGTACAAACACTTCAAGATTTAAACTGACAATCAGTCATGTAATGTTACACCAGGATGGGTTTAAATCAAATAACAGTATAAACATTATTCAGAAAACCGCAGTCATGTACAACCCGTCTATAACTCACTGATAAATGCAACACACTTTAAATTAATTGTTGTGTTGGTGTCAAAAGGCAAAACTATCAAGCTGCTGTTTATTTCCATTGGCCTGATGAGCTGGTTGATACCGTCATCTGGTGGACACAGCGTCTCACTGCACACTGGATTCTCCTTCGTCTCAGCTTAGTTCACAGTAAATAATTCAAACACAAGCCGCAATATTAGACACTTTATTGCTTTATTAATCGTTTTACACTCAGTGGAATTTCTAAGTGTGTTTGGTGGGCCAGTCCAAACACTCACCCTCCAAATATCTGTTACCGAACCAAATTTAAATAGCAAAATCGACTCTAATGCAGTAACACGATAAACATGACACTATAAATTCCTACGGTGAATTTGTCCTCACTAATAAGTAGGCTATACTGGTCCATTTACAAAATACCTCTTTATATATATTTATACGTATGATATAAAACAAAAGTAATGCACATTATCCAAAAGGTAAAGAAACGTGGTGTTCTGTATATACGCTAATATGTATTTATAGTATAATTCTGTTTGGTGGCAACAAAACAACACCCACATGGCATCATTACAAAGTGTATCCACAGCATACACATTAAGAACTAACAGAAGATCGTGTAAGAGAAGAGTAGCATCATATTTAAATATTTGTGACTATTATTTGGCATATAACTCGGGACTGTGTTTAAGAATATTTTTATTTTTTAGCAAAATTTTATCTTTTTGAATTTGAATTAAAAGTCTGTATCCACATCTAAAGGACGCATTTGATCATTTTCTGTGTTCATCTTATTGTCCACAAATCAAATGGAGAAAAAAAAAAGCCAAAAACAAATAATTTAAGGTGATGCCTGCGCATCCAAGGCCTGACATAGCTTGTTCCTTGGTGCCACAGTGCTCTTTAAAAACACATCAATGAGAAATAACCGTTGTGCTGGGTGGTGAGTTTAATGTTTAATGTGTCTGTTTGACTTGCTGTCCTTGTACTACGAATACTCAGTAAAGCACCAAATGTGCACCGTTTACTTCTGTGTCAGTAACGTTTACTACAAAAACTACAGTTCTCAGCTCCCACAGGAGGTTTATTCTGAATATTTAAGTTTTGATTTCTGTTGTCAGGAGGACAGGAGGAACATTTTGACAGAAGGTCTAACACAGAATTTGTTTTTGCCTTTTCGCAGGTGACCATAACAAAAGTGTAGAATATTACCAGTCATATTCTTTAAGGATCAATACAGTGTTTAAATTGGCAGTTTGTCGCTGCACTTATTTTTTATAGCGTTGAAGTAAAACGCATTTCAAATAACAGGTTTCTGTTGATGTAAACTACAGTCAGTGTTGCTTTTTATTAATCGTTTTCTTTTTAACAAACTCCAATCCATAGATTTTGTAAATAGCTGTTGCAAAAATAAACAATTTCTTTAATATCTTCTAAAAGTTAATTAGGTAATATTTCACAAAAGGGCTGCAGACTGGTGTGCAGGTTTGACACATGACTAGCATGCACATGGTAAACACACACACACACTTATAGATCTCGGACTGAACAATAGTAGTAACAATAGGTAGAATTATACTGTACTGCATGTAACCACACTCTGGCTGCCTATCCTCTGCAAACACAGAGTATCAGAATCATTGAGAACCTTTGTTGTTGCATTTAGCCTTTTAACCGGATGTGAAATATTGGTGTTCAACAAACGTAAAAAATCTACTCCTGCGCTGTATTTTTCAAAGACAGAAACGTCTCTTCAGAGTGACACACGTGTACACATTCTTCACTTTGAAAGACAACTAAAAGCCAAAGCAAAAGAGAAATATCTTTACAGTACAAGACTAAAAATGTTTCGACACAGACGTTGGTGTCTCGTCCCCTATTTGACAAGCGTACTGTGACTCTAAAGACTGGAGTGGAGACTGTAACTAGATTGATGGCCGACTAAAACGAGCCCACCGGCGTATATGCAAACTAAAGATATCTCTTAATGTGCTTGACGGATCTCAGGCAGAAGAGGGAGAAGTACAGTTTCGTTGTGGATTACATCTTGTACTTCCCAAGTTGGTGTTTTTTCTTTTGTCTCACTTGATCCACGTGTGCTGGGTAGCTGAGGTTTTAGGCTTCGTACACCCTGTGGAAGAAGCAAAAATAAAATCCTCTGTGATTTCAAGCATTAGTTCATTTCACTCCATTTGGTAGCCTTCACGTTATATTTTTCTTTGCCAGCATCATCTACCTCCACCACCGGGGTTTTTTTCGTCGGTCTCTGGACAAATAAGAATCAAATGTTTCTTGTACTGCATCGTGGGCGTAAGTGGAAAGACATGAGTTTGAGTCCCTGTGGAAATGTTTTTGGAAGAGTATTGAATGTATGACCTCCGACCTCCCTGTTGTCATGAGAACAGTTCAGTTGAAACAAGTCAAGAAAGCACAGAGAAAAAGCCAGTGGACGTGGTCTATGACTTACGACTCATTAACAGGGCGAGTTGTGTGGTGGTTGTGTGTTAGAAGAAAGAGGATGCTTTAGTGTTGCATCTGCTACATAAACACATAATAGGTGTATTTTGGCCACTTGGGGGAAGCAGAAACAAGCTTGAAGTGTCATGATACAGCTAATTTGTTAGCAAACAGTTGCCTATTCATGGACATAATTGACTTGGAGCCCATTATTTCCAGCAGAATCCAACCCCACACCGATACCGTGACGTGGATCACAGACTACCTCATGAGGCGGCCACAGTTTGTTTGTTCAGATGGCTGTGTATCTGTGCCACTGGTGCACCACAAGGGACAGTACTGTCAATATTCTTGTTTGCACTCTACGCCTCAGACTTCCAGTACAACTCAGGAACCTGCTCAGGGACCTCATTTAGTATTTTTCTTTAACCCTGACGCTTCTGCTCAACCGTTTTTGAGTCCCTGTATTTTTTAGTTTTTATGTGCTGGACTTCTGATTATACCATTTAGTTGAGATATGTTATTCTAAAAAAGGTATGTACATTGTATATAATACATTATATATATATATATATAATAAATGTATACAAATATTGAATAAAATAATTTATGTTTTGTTATTATTGCCCCAAAGAAATACAACATGCAAAGGAAAAAAAATTTTCTATTGCTTTTTATTTTTAAATAAACCCTTATTTCCCTTCCCATTGTATCTTCATTATGTCATGTTTAAGGTCACCTGATGAGTTTCAGCAGAGAATATTCACCCTTCAGCTGCTGAATGTTTCACCACATTCACCAGCCTGTTACTAAAAACTGTCTAAATTTCTGTAGGCGTATGTGATAATTCGCAGTGGGTTTGTGACTTTCAGATGGAATTTGACTTGATCGCAGTAAATACTGTTTAGGGCAACTTTACAATTAGTGTTTTTAAACATGATCACTAGGGTGTAACAATTCTCCAAATCCATGGTTCAGTTCATATCTTGTGTTTTTTGCTGCACAGTTTTATTAAATCATCAAAAACTGGAACACTAAACTACTATTGGGTATTCAAACATTTTTTTTTTATTCCTCACAACACATTATGACGTGTGCATTTCTGCAGGAGATAGGATGCTATCTTCACTGTTGTGACCTAAGCATACAACAAAGTTTTACACGTGCATGTGCTATTATAGTTATCGTTAAAAACTAATAAAATTACCAAGGAGTTTTAAATTTATACCTGTGCTTGTCCTTCCAGATGCGGAACCATTTGACCAGATTCTTGGTGCTCTGAAGTTTGGGATGAAGACAGTACTCCTGCCCTTTGAACCGGGACACGTTCTCCATCGTCACGCTGAGGAGCAGCAGAGACAACACAACAAAAAGAGAGATTTCAATAAATCCAAAAGGTTTAACGCACCGATGAAGTAAACTCAAGAACTGAAAGTAACGTTGCACTGAAGCCAACACTGGTTGCTGTGTGAGACACTGACACAACATTGGAAGAATTTACCAAACTAAATTTAAAAAAACACAAATACCTGCTTATTATTGTGTAATTACTGTTGGTACAGCGGTTGAGTGAGCTAAATATAAAAAACAATACGATAAACATATGACTTTTTGAACACACAACAACAAAACATTATTGATTAGGCTGCACAATATATCTGGAGATATTAACAGCATGTATAACATAGTGGAGATGAGCATTGTGGTTCTCATTTGAACTACTTTAAACCATCTGAAAGCCAGTCGGAGTCATTTGAGTAGAGGCGGGTCAAGGTGTAGCACTCTGTGACATTTTAACAGTTAAAGTGAAAATTCAAAAGATCAGCTCGCACAGAACGGCCAGTTTCTTGGCGATGGAGCAACATTACGGATCTGCCACTTAAAAATGTGACATCAAAGCTCATTGAATCTATTGGTGTGTCTCTCGCTCCCCACTTGAAGCAACGGCAGACAGTCTGCCTGCATGTGGCATATTCAGGCCAAACAAGAGAAATGTGGGAAAAAAACACCCACCATGCCATGGGGCCTCCTCATCCACTGACACACTCAAAGACTCACCAAACCATGAATGTTAAATGAGTTGACTGGAAGAGAAAAGACTTCACTCTTGATAAAAATGGCACATTCAGTAGTTATACTGATTAGATTAAAGAGTTTTGCATCCATTTCCCTGCCTATTCAGTTTTGCTTTGTTTGGCTATCGAGGTTTAACTACATGCTTTGTGTGGGTTTGATAGAACAAACGTGAAAGTTCTTTTGTATGTGTGGACGCCAACGGACTCATATCTGCAAGGCTGCAGTAAACGCACCCTTAATATTTATCCCTGGCTGCTCAACGGGGGTGAAATTTAACCTAATTACTGTGTTAATTTGGGCTTTATTTCCTTCTCATTAGCATTCAGCTGGGCAGCTGAAGCACAGCCACTGGTTCCAAAAGCTAATATGGTTAGCAAAATGTTTCATAAACACAGGGGGAAGCAGCCAGACGGCGAGGAAACTAAAAAGCAAAAGGAAAAAAGAGCAAGAAAAGGTAATAAGTGAAAATGTATCTATCATGTTAATAAGAAGATTATTCCACCCTCAAATGATCATAAAACGTGGTTTAATTAACATTACAAGAAAGTTATAAACACCAAAAGGAAACAGAAGTAAAGGAAGGAATAGAAAATATATAGAGAGGTGAAATAAACTGATTAAAAAGAAGAAGACAGAGAGAAGTAAGGAGAAAACAGGACATTTCGGGCTCCCGGCTTGTGTGTTTATGGTCAGGAGTGGTCAGTCAAAATGCCAAACAGCCACAACAAAGACGAGAGTGAGGACTCGCTCACTCGTTTCTCTCCTGCTCTCTTTCTTTCTGTGGCTTTCCGGATCCTGCTGAGGCTCATTTTTCACTGGGCACCAGCCGCTGGTGGCCCCCATCTAATGCTAATGGAGCCTTAAAGAACGACTGTGTGGATCAAATCTAGTACTCTTCTGTGTTTAGGGTTTTTTTGAATGCACATGTAATGATTTCCTCTTTTATAAGAGTAAGACTGAGTTCTGTACAGATGGTATTAAAGAGACCATGTTGTGTTATTTTGTTAAATGTAACTTTGCAGTAGTGACTTTGGGTATCCATATTAAGCAATTCCATATCCATATACGTGTATTTAGGAGCGACTGTGGATCAGTTGGTAGAGCAGTCGTCTAGGAACCGGGGCTGTAGTACTTGAGTCCATTTTTCTGTTGTCTCAGACTCTTTGGTATTTGACTCAGACTTGACTTGGACTTGGCAAATCCTTTAATAGGACACAGCCGAGTCCAGCACTTTTCTCTCCCCTGAAAATAAATTCCTCTTTCATACTGAGGGTGGGGGCTACATGCCGCTGTGTCTTTGGGAAGCTGAGTATAATGACAAGTGACATTTTTTTCAATAATGCAGTCACAGAAATACTATGTCTAGAATCACAAAAATTACAAACAAGTAAGTCCCAAAATTATATTTATTTATATATATTCTGTCTTGGTGTTTAACTCTTGATCTCATTTAGACCTTGATTTGACTTGGACCTATTTTGATTTGAATAGGACTCAACTAGCCTGGACTTTGACTGCTACTCGGCACATGGTTTGTGGTTCAGCTCCAAGTTTCCCTGATTCTTGGCCACAGTGTCTCTGGACAAGACACTGAACCCCGAACGCCTGGCGCTGTAAAAGTGGCTGCCTGTTTGCAAGAATTTCCCCAAATTGGATTTATAAATTATCAATTACTATTATTATTCTTATTATTAAAAATGCAAGTTGAATGTATGAAGCAACCACTCATAAACAAACCCAGTCTGCTCTGTATACACTTGATCTGTCATTTCATAGAGAAATAAGATGATCAACATACCAAAGCTGACTGTGTCCAAAAAAGAAAACACAATACAGGTGTA
This sequence comes from Helostoma temminkii, assembly GCA_900302695.1. Classification (NCBI taxonomy): domain Eukaryota; kingdom Metazoa; phylum Chordata; class Actinopteri; order Anabantiformes; family Helostomatidae; genus Helostoma; species Helostoma temminkii. Next base: position 50,616 of record OMLM01007957.1, read on the forward strand.
TGTATAATGTTACAAAATAGAGAACAGCACACTGACACAACAGCGAGACTGTTCTCCTGTAAAAAAAACCTTTTTGAGGTAATAAACAGTTTTTGTTGTTGCTGCTATGTGTGATGGTGTATTATGACAGCAGGTGGCAGCAGAGTTTGTGCCTCGAGCACAAAACTGACTCCAGGGTGGCCGACGTAACATCGACGTTGTCCCTTGACGCGGCTTTGACGTGAAACTTCAAATAAACTCCGCGCAGAAATATCACATTTGCCAACCGTGAATGAGATTTTATCCTCAGTACTGAGAGAAAAATACATACTGGATACATAATCTCTGAGTAGAGGTGTCAGTATGATCAGAGATGTTCCTGCTCCACTCCACAGTGGCTCAAAGTGAACATAACAGCTGTCTGTCTGCCAGGGACAGGGGGAGGATCAGGCAGCCGCAAATACTAGTTAAAAAGTAGGTGAGGCTGGATTCAGGAACAACAATAATAGATATCATCTTCTAGGATGATACAACAGGAGAACATGCAAATATTCATTTGAAATATTATTTAATTTCGTGTACACAACCTAAAAGGTTCTACATATGTGTAACAAGGTTTTAATTGCATGATAGGACAATAATTCTAATCCATTATTAGATTCTCAAGTAGAAAGTACTGGAAAGTTCTGGAAAACTGTGTTTCTGTTCCCACCGCTTTTCCAAAGGATAAATCATTCCAGCCTTCCAGCTGTGGAGTGTAATTAAATCATCTGTTTATCATCACGCTGTAAATCCTCCTAAGTGCTTTAAGCACAGATGACAGGATGTGTTTATAACGCCTGTACAGCTGCAGAGTGTTTTCTGGTATTTTGGAGCACAGTCCTGGCGTCGTTACAGCGCCGTATCTGGGTACTTGCAGTGCACAAATAGGTAGGAAGATAAAAATGATGGCTGTGAGAAGAGGAAAGAGCTGAAGGAGTGACAGAAATGATAAAGATGCCATGTGATGGAGGAGGAATGAGAAAACAAAGCAACTAAAAAATGAGACGAGGAAGAAGTAGAGGAAGAGCGCTGAGGAAAGCGTGGAGACAGACGTACAAGACACAGATGCAGCACTGGAGAAAAAGTCTGACAGATGACGAGAGCAAGAAAAAACTCACAATATCATCTTCTCTTGGCAGAACGGGTGTTTGGGTTTAATCTCCAGCTTCTGTACATCCTTGTATCGGATCTTTGGTCCTTTTCTGGTGCACCTGCACTTGTAGGCTGTTGAGAAATCAGACTCAATAAAGTTCTGGAGTTTTAATACGTAAAATCACATAATGGAAACTGACCGTCTGGAAACTGTGTGACACACGATGATTGAAATCAGTCTCATAATTACTTCCAGCTAAGAAACGGAGACGGAGTTAATGCTCTGACAGCGAATTGCCTCTCAATCATGATCCAGTCTCCATCTTATTTCTTATAATACACCGACATGTGGTTACCAGAGCCAATACTTAAGTGTTACCTCACTGCTAAACCTTAAAAGATTTAAATAAAGTCACACATACATTTTAATAAATTTCTCAACATTAACATATAAGCAAAATGAACCGAGATGACTCATGTTAGGCTGAGAAAACACAAGGCTTCAACCATCTGAACTTCTCATACTTTTAAAGCATTAATACATTTATCATCTCCTTCAAGCCTCCTCCTATCCCAGTTGCTTTCTATCTGCCATGCCACTAAAACCAAAGGAAATTAGTTTTTGTAGGTTGTATATTTGTGACGGCCTGGATCGTCCAAGGTTTCCTTCATCCATCACCTGCTATCTGTCCTGACTGAGTGCCACTAAACCTGTCACAAACCCCACAGCGGAGTCAGCACTCAGCACAGACACAGGACAGCAGAGGTTAATAAAACCGGGGAAACACTGAAGTTAACGTTTTCACGTTCACTGGCAGGACTGTGCAAAGATGGAATACGCTGCACTTCACACAAACAGAAACAGGCAGCGCCTCCTTTTTAAGAGTCAAGTACTTGTTTACGTTTGTCTCGGCCATGCACTGAATGAAAACATGTAGACGCAGCAGCATGTAATGAAACCAGGCCTCTCCGCGTGAATGTTGGCTTTAAATTGTTCCAGCCACATATGGTGAGCTTCACTTGTCTCTGCCAAACACACTCAGTCCCAGTGTGGCGTTCAAAAAAGGCTTGAGAAATCAAGGCTTGTCTGAGATCTGAGAGATTTTTACACCACAGATGTTTTCATCACCACTAAGGTTTAGCTCTCTCTGAAGAAAACACCCAACTGGGTGTTTGTGATTAGATTAAGAGTAACATGCATGCAGCAGGTGGCATTTTGGTGATGACATAAGATCAGTTTTTGAGCATGCACCCAAACGCACCACTGGCAAGAACTAAACTGCTGTTTTCAAATCTGAGCAGGATGTTTGGCTGCAACTTCACTCGCGTTTGAAAGAAGCTGGTTAGAAGGAGTGATGCTGCACTGAATCTCAACACATGTAAATACGTCTCCACCTTATCTTTGGTGACTCTGTTACATCACCATTGCTTTAAAACCTCAACCAAACCATAAGAGATTAAAGTAATATAGTTTACCTTCTGCGCTCAGGACGTATAATGCCACCACTAATAAAAGTAAAGCCGCTGTGCACCGACGCATGTCTTCACAAAAAAAAAAAAAAAAAAAAAGGATGGATTTTTTTTTTAAAAACAGGCTCCGAGCTCTCTAAACAGTTTCTAGTAGTAAAATCTTCCGGGATGCAAATAATATCCGCTCGCAGTAGGTGTTGGATGGCAGAAGTGAGGGAGCGCTGAGGGTTTTCTGCTTTTGGAGCGCTGATTGTGCAACTCCTGTGCGTACAGAGCGCTTGGATGAATCTCCAACCACTGGTTTAGGTCTCTCTCTGTCTCTCTCTCTCTCTCCCCCGATGTCTCTGTGGAGAGGCAGGCAGCAGCTCTTTTAAAAAGCAGCCCGCAGTCCCCTTCTTATTAATATGCACGGCCAGACAGCGAATCAGACACTTGTGGCCCTGCGAGGCAGAAGTGGAGAACATGGAAAGGGAGGGAGCGAAAGGGGAAAAACACTAAACACACGTTCCGTCCATTAAAATGAAGCTTCCATTACGTGGCTACGTTGCTTAACGTCTGTCTTTTGTCAGAAAACTCGGAGAAACGAAAAGCAACAGTTGCGCGCAGGACATATGAATGTTACTGTGAGACCGTGGCTTTTGTGTGTAGCCTACAGTTTTGTGTCAGTGTAAAGAGTTGTTTACATAAAATGGTCTCTGATGGCTGAGGACAACTGAGGTTCTTGGCCTAACTTCAATTAAACAGTGTAAAAACACTCTTACAAGTAAACTGTTTACTGTTACAAGTAAAAATACTGTAATTGTTACTGAAGTAAAAGTACAAAGGGAGAAGTAAAAGGGTTAGTGTTGGCTAAACAAGCAGAAATCATCATCACAATAAAGCTTATGATGTTTTTAGATTGGGGTTCAGTGGTCAGCACCGTCACCTAACAGCAAGAAGGTTCTGGGTTCGATTCCGGGGTCAGCCAGGGTCTTTCTGAATGGTTGTCTTTGTCTATATGTGGCCCTGTGATGGACTGGTGTCCATGGTGACCTGTCCCCTCGACCCCTAAGCGGCTCAGAAAATGGATGGATGGATGTTATTAGATTAAAATTACTGATGTATTTCACTTTAATGTTGCAGTTGGTAATGGTGGCATTAATTTTAGATCATTCTCCTGAGGATGAGAAAGTTTATATATATATAGCTTAAGTGCCCACAACTTTCAGGTACATGTAGTGGAGCACAGTGGCAGATTTAGCAGCTTGGGGATCCAAGGTGAACACAGGCATCAGGTCCAATCCTTCTTAATCTAAGAAAACCAGTTTATCTTTTTCTTATTCTTAAATAAATAAATACATTTTTTTTATTTTTAGGAAAATTCTGCCTTTTAACTGTCGTCCATACATATTTGTCTATTAGATCTTCGGGCCTGAGCGCTGGGCCAAATAAATGTGACACATGGGGGGGCTG
>OMLM01007957.1:55500-65946 GCA_900302695.1 Helostoma temminkii
CGGAGAGAACCCACGCGAACACGGGGAGAACATGCAAACTCCACACAGAAAGACCCCGGGCCCACCCCGGGAATCGAACCCAGGACCTTCTTGCTGTGAGGCGACAGTGCTAACCACTGCACCACCGTGCCGCCTCTGATGTAACATCATCATTTTAAGTGTTTTTTTGTATTATTCATCTAAATGTGGAAAGTAGCTAGTAACAAAATATTTCAAGTATCACAGAGTTACATACTTGGTACCTGGCAGTAGTTTGAGTTAGAGTTTGATGATGAAGATCCACAGAAGATCATAACACACGAAGAACCACAACAATACACTAACTTCTTCGTTAGCAGATGAAAACTCCTTTTAATGACTCATCGACTGTATTTCGCTTTTCACGTTATGTTTGGTGCGATCCTCAACGGTTTTAGTGAACTGTTTTTATCCCAGTATATTTTTAATTTCCAAATGAAATAACTTCAGCCACGTCACAGGTTCTGTGAGTGCAGCGATTTAAGATCTTTTCCTTTGTCTCTGCATGGGAATAAATGCAGGCATTGTGAGCGGAGATGCCGTCGAGCTGAACCTTTGGCCTGTAAGAGATAGCCCTGAGAAGAAGGTCTCACCCCTCCCACCTGGGACGCTCTGACCACAGGATTAAACAGCATTCATCACCTGCATCATGAAGGACTTGTGTGTTTGTGTGTGTTCTCTCCGCTTCTCTCTATGTGTGCGTTTGTGTTCACCTCGCTGCCCTGGACACTGATGCAATCAGCTCCTGTCATCACTCAAACCAGAGGCCATGAAATGTCCATGTGCACATCATACCTGTGTGTGTGTGTGTGTGTATACACAGTTTGTTCATGCCTGTATGCCCATATTAGTGGGTGTTCATCTACAGTAAGTCCATGCACATCTGTAAAACGATCACCTGATGCGTGGCAGCTCACATGTGTGGAGCAACTGTGAATTTTAATGTCACCTCGAAGCAGATTGTGGTAAAGTTCAGTGAGTTCAAGAGAGGAATTTAAATGTTTGCTCATCCTTCCTTTGGTCCCTGTTGTCATGAACACAAGTAGGACTCGAAGTCAGCTATCATTTACAGCAAACTGTGGCAGATTAGGATGTATATACCCTGCAGGTCATTGCCTTGTGAGTCCATCTCCAGTGTTTTTAATCTCGGGATAAAAGACATTGGTGAGCTGTCTGTTCGGTTCTTCAGCTGAAGTGCCTGATAATCAGTTAGACACTGGTTGTCTTCATCTATTAGATCACTTTAGCTTCATTGGATACTAAAGGAAATAAACTGGAGGCAGCGAGAGGAGTTAAAAAACACAGTGATTTCAGCCAAAAGGAATCCATCTTGGAAGAATGATAGAAAATTACATAACTTGTCCGAAACTGTGGTGCTTTCGAGTATCATTACTTCACTGAAGACACTGTGGGAACGTCCCAACAGGTGGATTAATTAGTTTGTTCCTGCACAGATAAAAGTATTCACACCAGCAGCTTTCACACTAAGGTTAGAAAACAGTAATTAGCTGACTTGTACCATCATTTGTAGGTGCTACTGAGAAGTTGGTGCAAAGTTGCAAGCAGATACTGAAAAATAAAATCTGGCCAAACAGCTGTTTGCATGTTTTTTTCTGTCTGATTTATGTCCACTGCAATGTCTCAACTGAAAGACCCCTTCCTCCACTTTACCATATTCCAAATGTATTTACTTTGTTGTGGATGTAGTTGTTATTGTTACATACAAGCAGACACACACAGATCCTGGATTTATTAATATCGGCCTCAGTGTTGCCAGATCTGGTTGAATGCAGGGTGGTTATAAGCGGTGGTTGCTTTACAGCAAGAAGAGCTGAGTTTGAATACACAGGTCAGTCGAATGTCTTTTTGTAGAATTTGCATGTTCTCACTGTGTGGGTTTTCTCTGGGTACTCCCTTAGTCCAAAAACGTGCAGTTAGGGTTAAATAGCCTGTGGGTGTGAATGGTGACAGACTGGCAACCTGCCCAGGGTGTACCCTGCCTCTTGCCCAGTGATAGCTGGTATAATCTCCAGCATTCCTGTGACCCTTAAGAGCAGACAGGATGATGGATGGATAGTTGGATGCACTGCAGAACCTTTTGTCCCCCTAGAATATTAATTTGCACATTTGTCACACTTAAAAGATTCTGATCATTAAACACATTTTAATATTACACAAAGATAACCTGAGTAAATACAAAAAATATTAATATTAATTTATCTTAAGGGAAAAAAACTGTCAAAAGCTAAATGGCCCTAAGTGAAAAATAAATTGCCCCATAAACCCAGTGCAATCATATCATATGTTCACGATAAATGACAATGAGTCTTTCACATCGCTGTGGAGGAATTTTATCCCACTCCTCATTGAAAAATTGTTTTAATTCAGCCACACTGGAGGGTTTTTGAGCATGAATGGCCTGTTTAAGGTCACGCCACAGCATCTCAATCTGATTTAAACCTGGTCTTAAGCTAGGCTACTTCAAAACCTTACTTCTGTTGAGCCATCAGAGGTGGATTTGATGGTGTGTTTCGCATCACCGTCCTGCTGCATAACCCAAGTACCCTTGAGCTTGAGGTCACAAACTGATGGCTGGACATTCTCCTTCAGGATTTTCTGGTGTTTTCACATAAGGCCAGGCAGGTTTGGACAGCTTAAATAAATGAAATCATCATTTGTATTTATGCTGGTTATCTTTGTATAATATTAAAATGAGTTTGATGATCTGAATCATTTAAGTATGACAGCACTATTTTTAACAGCACTATATGTCTGTTGCACTGACCTGGACTGACTGCTGTGAACTCACAGGCTAACATGTACTATATCTAATGGCTTTTAGTGGACTTGGCAGCAGCACAAGTGTAGATGTAATTCAGAGAGAAATTATACAGTTTACTAAAAAGTTAAACATGGCAGAGGGTGTATGAAGTGTGTTTGGGCTGTTTAGTTTGGAGATGACATATGGTTAAAGTGTGAGAAAAGACAGAGAAAAGTCAGGGAGGGCTAGAAAATATGTTGTGACAATATTTTGTGAGTGTTGTGTGTTTGGAAGAAGACAGAGTCTTAAATACAAGCTTCAGGTCAAGCTTAGTTCCTGTTTTATATCAAGAATAAATCCAGATTGTTCTTCTAATTTATAAAAAAGGTGACCAAGTGGCACACAGTGTTCTGAATCAAGGCATTTTCATCATTAGACTATATTGAGGGCACACTTAACCAGCGTGGCTATCACAGCTTTTTGCAGCAGCAAGTCATCACATCTGGGCCCATCTTTGGTTTTCCAACAGAACAATGTCCACAAACTCACCTCTAGTTAAGAGCTATTTGTCCCAGAAAGAACGTGATGTAGTGCTGCCATCAGGCCTCCCAGTCTACATCCAATTGAGATGGATTGGGATGAGTTGGACCGGAGAGTGACAACTAGTCAAACCATTCCAGGTCATTGTACATGAACATGTATTTTCAAGGAAATATTACTTTTGCCAGCCTAAATGTCAACTGGAACACATATCTAAAAGATAATCCAAGAGAGAGTGTGTCCTTACTGGGCGCTTGTTTTGTTGGTTAAATCAGAATAACAGCGCTTATGAAAAACTAACTCTTCCTCCCTGTTCTCATTAAAGATGATTTCCTCTGAGGGGCTCGATGTCTGCTGTTTATTTGCTACTGTGTTTTGAAGTCAGGTAATTTTAGCTAATCCTCTTTTACTGAAGGTAATTTGGTGCCCAGATCAAAGTGAGGTTTAAGTGTTGGAGAGGTAAAGGTTAAAAGGTAAAGATTAAGCTTCGCACACAACCAGATTAAATAGAAACAGTAAAGACATCTGTTGTGTATCAATCTGTGTAATAATCCATAGATAAAATACACAATTCACTATACTAAAAGTTAATGTACTGCATCAGTTCAAGTCTTTTCACATCATTACATTCCACTTATTTGCTTACGTTTGCTGGGCTCCTTCAGGTGTTTGTGTTTAATGCGACAGACCAGAGACATTAAGACAATGTGGACATTTGCATGCACGCAGACCAGCGGGCAGACAGCCAGGCACACAGACAGGTTGGCAGGTGCTGAAGGTAATTATGAGAAATAATCTCTATGTGCTTGTGTAATCCAGAAATGTAGGGCCCCTGCACACAGACACTCAGACAGGTGTGCAGAGGCCAGGATTTAATACCAGCTAATAATGGGATGCTACGCAGTGGTTATGTTTTGCTGTTTCCTGGCAGTAGATTATTCCCAAAGCCAGTGAACATGCCTGTAGTTCTGCGAACGTGATTTTCAGCAGCTCAGCAGCTGTCAGGCAGACACAGAGGTATGCAAAAAGGCAGGAGAGAGGAATTATCCTCTCAGGTGATGGAGGTGGGGCAGTAGGTGAGGCTAACTGCCTTAGGCAGAGATGTTGCTCTTTAAACTGTCATGTTCACATCACACTGTTTTCATTAGTTTACAGCCATCAGGCTAAATAGCTGTGAGAAGGTTTGTAATGAGACAGTGACCTGAGGTTGGATCTTCTCCCTCCAGGGTACAAATGTTTTTGGCCACTTCTCATGAATATTTGTTCCATTTGAGACGTGATGTTCTGTTCTGGAAACTTTATTTTTTGGCTTAATATTGATTTTTATTTTGTATGTATATTTTATTGCTTTTACTATATCATAAAAAAATAGAATAACTACATGATTACATCAGGTTTTCTATGCTGCCTTTATTTGACCGGTTTAATTCAATTCAATTCAAGTTTATTTATATAGCGCCAAATCACAACAAAAGTCATCTCAAGACACTTTACAATGTAAGGTTTAAGACCTTACAATACAACTAAATAATAAGGAAAACCCAACAAAGGTTGACTCAAACTGTTCAGTTATTTTTATTTTAGTTTTTGTTCTTCAAATATTGAATAATTTTAAAATGTATGCTATTGAATCACATCTGTTCAGGGTAAATTTGCATGTTTACAGACATTTTATGCAGATTGAAAACCTCTGGTCACTTTTCAAGTACTTTGAACTCAGCACTACATGACTAAAGCACTCTGTACTGATCGAGATCTAAAATATTAGATATTCAAATGGAATTTCATTTCAAAATAAGGTGGAAGTAAAAGATCCCTCTAGATCAACATGCTGTGAGACACAACATACGTAAGTGCTGGGTTATTTACTTAGCAAGGAGATACTTTGAAAATAAATGTGTTGAAATAAAGCTCCCCTTGTCTCCAAACTCTTTCCTTATACAGTCCTGAGGTTGAGTGACTCTTACACATAAGTTACTCTTGTGCACTAACAAAATACCTGCTTGACATGAGAAGAACAGAGAAGACAAACACGTTGTCAGTTTCAGCTTGTTTGGATTTGCAGAAGGAGAAACTTTAACTGGATCCAGTCTTTCGACAGTAAATAGTTTTACACAAAGACAGAGAGTGAAAGTAAGAGAGCATGTAACAGTATACGTTATAAACTAAAAGTAACTTAGAACATATACAGACGAACCATTAATGTTTAACACAGAGAGTTGTTATTGATCTGTTTTGACACCCGATGAGACAAAGAAATACTGCATTTTGAAATATAAGTGTAGAAATAGAGTAGATAGTTGTACAGGATATGGGCTGAAAACTGAGAATATACAGTATCTTGCACTGAAATACAATATAAGTGAAACAAAAATGAAACCTAATAGAAGAAAATACAATTTTATTTCTAATTCCATTGGGATTTTAAGATCCACAGGGAATTAAATACCAAAGTGTCTAAAAATAGACAGTTTTATTGTGTGTAGATTTCTATAATTTGTAGATTTGTTGAAAAATAAAACAAGAGAATGAAGAGAAAAAGCAATAAATGAGAAGATATTTGTATTAAATACAAAGCTATGGCCATGAACCTCTTAGCTTATCTTAGACTGGAGACTATCAACTCTCAGTAACCGGCACGTCTGAAGCTCACTGCCAAACACATTATTATTTTATTTGCTTGATTTGTACAAAAACTCTCCGTCATGACTTAAACTCGCAGCAGAGCACAAACTATTCCTTCAAAAATAAACTGCTGCTGATGATGAATCCTGTTATTCAGGTCTCAAAGACACCTGTATGCACTCACATGCCTGTAAGTGTGTTAATGTGTGTTAAGGTCCCTGATGACTTGGATGTTAGGCCAGCAGGAAAAAAACAACCAAACTAACGTGCTCAGGCTGTGGCTGCAGTCAAATTCACCATGAAAGCAGCATATGTTCAGTCCCAGGACGTGTCCTATTTTGAGGTATTTTATGACACTGATCCTGGCTTATGTTGACGTTATGTAATATTTTACACCATATAAAGGCTGATTCTAAAAACTGATGGCTAATTCCACTCGCATCTGGGTTACAGGGGACACAGCTGACGAGGCATGGAAATTCACAGCGCTGAATAAGAACAGGACGAGATTAAAGTGAAGGGAGGGAACGGAACTGGCAACAGAACTGAGCATTTATTGAAACAGAAACCTGTCAAGCATCCCCAGTAAACTGAGAAGGAAGAAGCACCGAGATATTTACTCAAGTAAAAGCACAACAACCTAAATATACTTTCATGCTGTTTAGGATCACAGGAGTCGCTGTGGCACTTACATACAGAGGAAACTACTGCACCACAGCATTGTTGTATTAAACACAATATAATTAAGTATTAAACACAATAAAATGGAAATACTTAAGCAAAGTACTGGGGGTATACCTTTTGGTTAGACCACTGACACTAGATTAGGTCTCCTAGTCCAGATGCTCGCATGTTGACATCTGGTGACAGCTGTGGATCAGTAGGTACAGCCCACTGTCCACTAAATATGATGTTAAGAGTTCAATCATTTGTATTGTAATTAGTCTATGGCTCTGTTAACACTGCAGCTCTTAATGCTCAATTTGGATGTTTTGCTCAAATCTAATTTCTGTGTCTGTTCACACTATTTTTAAAAAGTGACATGTATTTGACTCGAGTGTTAACTGAAGTGAATGCGCAGAAGAACAATAACGTTACGTCACACGCAGCATGTTGTGTCTACGGAAGTAAACGTGGATGCAGCTGAAGTGAGACTTCACCATTTCATTTTGAAGCTGTTGTGCAGTGGAAGATGAAAAACCTATGAGCAAATGATAATGAGACGAAGGATGCAGAAAAGAGAGCAATTGGCCTTATGTTTAGTGACGACTGGAACTAAGAGTGGTGGGACCGTGACCTGAGCAGTTTCACAGAGGCAGATTTAACCCAAAGTTTGTCAACACAAACCTTTCATTACATCTGCCAGAACCTCTCCACAAGCCTCTCATATCAAGAAGCTCATCTCAGGCGAAAAAGTCAGATGAAATGACCTGACTGTGTGAGGCCTCACAAAGCCTGCAGTGTGAACGTAGCCTCCGTTTGCTGCACGTTTTGCTGAGCAAAAACATGTCTGTGACATTTCAAGTTTTGCTTTTAACTTGTAAATGTGGATAAAAACAAAACATTTTAAGTTTGCTCTTGCTGCATGTTGCACAACATTATTATCATAAGAATTAAAATGACAACTTTAGAAAACTGATGCTGCATTTGTGGCTTGATAAAAATGTTGTGAAGAAAGCACTGAGAGAAGAAAACTGTTCATTAACGCTTTATTCTGACTGCTGTTCCCACACACATTGAGCAAACATCATGTAAAGTTGTTCATTCCTTTCCAGTCTCTATGTTGAGGTTTGCATTTTGGAGAAAAAAACGTGACATTGCAGCTAATGGTCAACACGCTGAAAGATCACATGACCACAGGCTCAGATTGTGTCTTCATTAGCAGTTCAGGTAACGAGCAAACTGACATTTTGGTTGCAAGTGCAGCTCTAATTGTGACATATTACAATGTTGCAAGGTGATTTATCACATTTAAAAAAAAATTTAATTTAAGGAAAAATTTTAAAAATGTGTTTTTTTCATTAATGGACATACACAGATGAATCATTATTGCTTAATGCAGAGATTTGTTGTTGTTTTCTGTTTTTATACCTGATGAAACAAAGAAAAACTGCATTTTGAAAATATAGACTAAATATTTGACCAGGAAAGGAGTCGAAAACTGGGAATATACTGTATCTTGTATTGAAATACAATATAAGTGCAACAAAAATGAAACCTAATAGAAGAAAATATGATTTTATTTCTAATCCAAATGGGATCCACAGTGGAATTGTACCAAAACTAGTTTTAAAAACCCACCATGTGCAGTATAACTTAACATAAAAATGTTGTCTTTTTCATGAAGTCAGAACATTTATTTAGTTTAATTAATTTACAAAATCCTGCCTGAATCACGTTCTGCCACAAATCTTTGTATGTAAACTGTCAATAAAAAATCAATACCCCAATACTCCCTACTCTTCTCATGTTTTCATGTTACTTTCATCTGTTCATTCATATTCATATGATTCACCAGGATTTTATTATAATACCTGATAGGCCCCAAATCGAATATCTCACAGATTCACACGGATTGTGTGACATTTTATTTTACCAGTGTGACAGTGGAAAACTTGTGCTACTCTCCTCTCACTGACCGGGATGAGTAAAATCAGTGGAGTTTGCCTTTAAGTCTAAGCCATGCAAACAGTCTTAATAAGTGATATAAATCTGACAACCTCCCCTGCAGAAGGGAAAGCTGGTTCTTACAAAGTGTAAACAGTGTGATCCTGTCGAAACAAAATTTATGGCTGTGAGAAAATCTGTGAAGTCTTGCCCCGAAGTCTGCTACAAAAACACAGCCATGGAACGTCATTTTCGGGACACAATGTTTCTGCCTGTAATGATATATACAAATAATTTTATGTTTCCTGACCCAACATGTGCCATGAGTATTTTTTTAACATCACCTACTTGTTTGCTTTGTTAGATAGAGATATTTCAGGACCTTCTATGCTGCCTTCAACTGATACCATCAAACTAACTGAACATTGGTTTGGATTAGAAACATATGGACCGTTGGACAGTTTATTTAATAATACTGACTGAAAATGCCCAGAGACACTGTGGTTGCTCCTTAAAGTTTGCTGGTGAAACAGCAGCAAAGGCTGAGTGAGAAATTACTTTTTAATGGTTGTTTATAAATAGTAATAAATATACTATAAATTCAACAACTAATATTTGACACTTTTTCTAAAAAATGAAGTGAAAACATGGGACAAGACATGTTGTCTCTCAGCCGTTCCAGTTCATTTCATGTTTCCGGGTCACATACAGGCCTTCTGTCGTTGTTAGAGTGAGACTATGTGATTTGCAGTTGCTACGGCCTGCACGTCATCCCTGTCAGTGGCTTAGTGATATTAATGATTCAAGTCCAAGCATGAGTTCGTAGGATCATCATTAAAACTCACCTGCATCCACACACCAGGTGGGGTCAGAAACTCAACATGTAAGGCTGAAGAAGCAGCGTTAGTTTTGCACAGGAGACCGTCTGCGTGGAGGAATGTGAAGCCGCAGAAACAGGACGGGGGAGGCAAGGAGCAAAGGTGTATATAGTCTTGAGTTTGTTTTGGTTTTCAAAAGGCCATCTGAAATTTGTGATAAATTTGTGATGCCTTTATAGACATGAAAAAGCCCCCTGCATAAATATACTGCGTAAAAACATTGATCTATTGGTACCAATCCTCTTCTCAGTATCAACACATATTTTTCTCTACCTCTTATTTCTTCTGTCTACACTTGTGTTCCCTTTCCTGCTGTTTCCAAGTCACATGGAAAGTTTCAGTGAACAGATGCAGAAGAGATGTTATCCAAGTGTTTCCTAACCAACAAAAACATGAATTCAGCAGTGTCTTAACATGAAAAATACCTTTGAACAAAACAGACGATGGTGGCATTTCATAACAAATATGTAAAATGTGCTTTATATGTTACATTATGACTTGTAAATAATGTGTTTGACTGTGATTGTAGCTTGTGAGATGCTAGTCTAACATTTTACCACACCAGACTGTGACAATGACAGTAATTAGATGTCAGCGTTGTTCATTGTTCTGCTCTGTTCTTTTCATTTACCAACCGGTTATCGGAAGATTGGGTTAAACACGTTTCTACTTGACAGACGAAAGGGGTGACACTGATATTAACTTTCAGGTTTTAGACAAGAAAGAGCCAAGAAGATCTTAAAATAAGTTTCTGTTTGTTACTAAACTGACAGCAACACGTTTAAAAGTACATGAGAAGACACATAAGAAATATAGACAGAGTTAAAGACAAACAGGACAAAACAAGAAGAAAAAGTTAAGAATGTGAAAATGTAAATTCCTGTAACCAGAGTTGAACAGTGCGGTAATACAGACACACACACACACACACACACACACACACACACACACACACACACACACACACACTGATCTGAGGGCGCCTGCTTCTGGCTAAAACACTATATTGTTCAACTT
>OMLM01007957.1:98648-138129 GCA_900302695.1 Helostoma temminkii
AAGGAGAATCCAGGTAGAAACCATTAAATGCATTCTAAAAAGCAAAATAATATAAAAGCACCAGCAGTTTTTAGGAAGTCTGAAATAAAGTTCCAGCAGAATATGGAAAGAAGTCAAAGGAAATGGCTAAAGGATTATAGCTGGATGATTTAGTGCAATTACTGGATGAACCATGAATCCTGCACAGAAAGAGTATAAAGCCACCTTTCCTAAGGTCCAGCTAAAGTTGAGGTGTAAATGGGTCATGCTGCAAGAAAATAATCTGAGACACAGACTGAACATCAGTGTAACTAAAGAGGGGACATTTAAAGTTTTGAAATGACCTTGTCGAAGTCCAGACGTAAATCACACTGAAATGTGGTGGGTTTCTGAAGCAAGAATTTCATGCCTGCTGAGTTGAAGAGGTTCTGGATGAACAGTCGGGTCAAAATGAATCCCATGTGGCGTTACTGCGTATTGAGAAGAAGATGTTAAAGAAATCGGCTAAACTTCTACAAATGTGGAAGGTTGCTGAGGGCAGTGTAAGCTACACTTTGTATCACTGAAAAGAAATCCTCAACATAAATCATTTAAAATGACATAAATTATGAAAAAAAACGATAGTAACATGATTATGAATTTCTCTGTCTATGCAACATTTTAATGAAAATGTCTGTTAACTGAATGTTGTTATTAAATGGTCCACAACACGGTTTTGGTTCATTCTCACTCACACTCATCACCGATTTCCAGCCACCAACATGCAGCTCTTTTCAGCAGAAAAGGTAAAAGCTACTGTTCAGTCGGAGCAGCAAACAGCAGGCAGTTAAAACTGTTGACTACTGTACAGGGACAAATACTTTATTAATCCCAAAGGGAATTTCTGGTGTTGCAGTAGCGACTGCACAATAAAACATACACCCAGAGCTGTAGTACTAAGAGTCTGGACTCAAGTCCAAGTCTAGACCTAAATCATTTTCTCACTTGTCTTGGACTTGACTCTGATTCTCAATAAATTAATATACCCAATATTTATGTACCTGCCAATGAGTTTATCTGGTATTACATTTTTTTTCATTCCCCTAACCCTCTGTTTTTTCCTCTCTCCTCCATGTTGTGATTTGGCACTATATAAATAAAACTGAATTGATCCTATAGTGTGGCCACACAGCACTTTCTCATCATCATAAATACAGTACAACATCCTACTTAAGTAGAGGTGAAAGTCTCTCTTTTCTTTGAAAAGTGTTGAGTATAATATTAAGTGAAATAGCTAACTACACAAATTTAATCACTTATTTATATATTTATAATGATTGAAAAGCTTGTGCAATCATAGACATACTATTAATGATAATTATTACAAACGAGTAAGTAGTCTTGAATTTTTTCTTTTCCAGTCTAGGTGTTTTACTCTCAATCTCATTTATACTTGGACTAGCAGACTCTGACCATTTAGACTTGTACTCGACTTGGGCTTGACAAACCTAGACTTGGACTGGACTTGGCAAAGATCTTGGTATACAGTAACACAAGATAGGCAGACAGTACTACATGAAACAATTACAATAATAATCGTCATTGTAATAACAAGAATTAATTGTCTTCTAATACAAATACACTGGTTCAGCAGAGCTCTCCACTGTCAGATGATGGTTGTCCAAAGCGATAGCCGTTTCCTTTCCTTGTCACAGTGGATCTGGAGAACTCTCTAACGAAAGCTGTTCTGCTGTTGGAGCAGTAGCTGTGGAGAAGATGTGAGCTGTTCTGCATGATGTTCTGCATGATGTTCATCAGCTTGTGCATCATCGTCCTCTCCACCGCCTGCTCTAAGGGTTCCAGAGGAAGCCTTCTTGATCTGTTTGATTCATTTGTTAGTGCCGCATACTCAACTCAACTCAACTCAACTTTATTTATAAAGCCCTTTAAAAACAGCGTTGGCTGACCAAAGTGCTGTACACAACTAGTCAAAAGAAAAACAAGCAATTAAGACGATACTTAAAACAATAAAAAAAAAACAAAAAAAAAAACATACATTAAATGACTCAAGGTTCCTCAAAAAGTAGCCTACTCTGTCACTTTCTGTACACAGCCTCTGTGTTGCATTTCCCAGGTATTTGTACCTGTCCACCAGCTGAACCTCCTCTCCTAGTTTAGACATGGTGTTAAGGCTTGTTCTCTTCCTTCCTAAGGTCCACAACCATCTTACTGGTCTCCTTGGTAGCTGTTCCCACACCACTTCACAAAACCAGACCTCAACACCACTGCCAATACACCCCAGCACTGCAGAATTCTGCAGATTGTAAGAGTCAGTGTTGTACTTAAAGTCTGTGCAGGGTAAAGAGAAAAGGTGACAGGACAGTGCCCCGAGGTGCTAATCACCCGCTTAGACTCCCATCCCATGCTACTGTAAAAACTGTGGCCTGTCTGTCAGGTGATCAGTAACCCAGAAGGCAGCGGAGGAGTCTACCTGCATCTTCAGGATGGATTGTATCAAAGGCACTGGCACTCACAGTGCTGCTTATTTTGTGTAAGTAAAAGAGAGCTCGCTGAAGCAGATGGCAGGATAGCGTCAGCGAGTCCAACCTGGGGGGCGATAGGCGAACTGTAGTAGGCGTAGATATCTCAACTGGAGGCCTTAAATGGCCAGAGGCAGTCTCTCCAGGACCTCATGACATGTGAGGTGAGAGTGATTGGTCTGTAATCTTTAAGAACAGCTGGAGATAAAGATTTACTCAGTGGAAGGAGGCATGATGTTTCTGCACCTGCTCCAGCCTCAGGCTCAAGTTAAAGCTCAGCACAGGCCATCAGGTCCAGCAGCCTTATTGTGGTTCAGCCTGTCCAGCTGCCTCTTGGAGACACGGTGACCGAATATTTATCAGCTTAAGAGTCAGAGATGCTACTTCGAAGAAATGTCTGCTGAGTGTGTTAATAAAGGCCTGAAACAACAAGTTTATTCTTTTTAGTTCTAGGATTTCCTACTTTTACTTTGTTTTAGAAAAGTTTTCTAAAATGAAATAAAAAGGAGACTCTGTGATTGGTGAGTAGACTTTAAAGTATGTGACAAAAGTACAAAGAAAGGATTTGTTTTCACCAACCATCTTATAAATTGGTAGCAGGTGAGGATGTCATGATTTCAAGGTGAGGTGCCACATCGCTGTCAAATCAGTTCAAATCAAGAATTTAGAATTCTGATGAAATGTATTTATATAGCAATTTAAAAACAACACCCTGCTGACCAAAGTACTTTACATACTAAATAAAAAATAGAATAAACAAGTAATACAAATAAAATGAGAATCACAAAAATATAAACAAGAGACATCAAACCATGACAAAAAGACAGTATCAGACACCTGCTATGCATTAGAAGCCAAAGAAAATTCAAAACTCTTAAGCATTGATTTCAAAGCTGCCAGATCTGAAGCTCTAACATTTAGAAATAAGCTACTCACCTACATTTGTTTTTGGCCCTTGGAACTTCTAAAAGAAACTGATTTAAAAACTTACATTCTCTGCCTTCAAGATCATTTAAGTCTTTAACAGTTGGAACAAGCTTCTGCTGCATCCAGAAATCCGATGTCAAACCCACTATGCAACAAGGGAGGGACATATATCAGTTCTGAGCAGAGACATCGATGAGTTCTGTGGACATGAGCTCTTGTCAGATGAACTGAAAGACAGTGGACATGTGTCCTGTGGTCACACTAGTTCTCGTGTCAGCTTATTTTTGAGAAACATCCAGACTGTTATCAGAGAACACTGCAATAGCCAGAAGCTGTGATGTATGGGAGTGCATCAGTGCATGACGTAGGCTTGTACAGTACTGGGATTTATGGATACTGGGAGGGTTATGTGCTGCAACCAAGGTTACGTCTTTTCCCATGGAGGCGGTGAATATTTATATATTCTGCACATCTGACAACAGAATGACTTTGTAGACACAAAGTGTGTGTGCTTTACTTGCCTGCCTACAATCCAGATATGTCTCATACTGAAAATGTATAAAGCTGGGGAGTTGGGGCCGATCCCAGTTGTCATTAGATGAGAGGTGAGGTCCACCTTGTCTCAGAGCTGATCTTTGAAAAGGGGGGCAACAGGAGGGAAGCCAAGCAGGTATGGGAAGAACATACAGAAAAGCCACAGCTGCAGCTCTGACTGGTTGTGAAAATAAAAATGTAGTTTTTTTACCTTTGTAAATCAACTATTATCTATTTGCCTTTTTTCTTTGTTGTGCTATTATAAACAACAGAGAACATCCAACACCTGCAGATGCTGTTAAAAAAGATGAAAACCTCAGTTAGTCACATTCCCCATCCACATTTTTCCATCCAGTCTCAGCTGAAACATCAAGCATCTAGCCTCATCTACATCCTTTTGGCTAGATGACGCACGAGAGATAACAAACAATATTAGATTAAAGAAAATGAAGTTCAGAGTGCAAATGAAAATACTGGAGGCAGCAGAGGTGTTTAATACCATGGCTGTGTATGTGCTCCGTTGCCGTTTTATGGAAATAACACCCACATCACACTCGAAGAGGTCTCTACCTTCTGTTGTGCTGCTGCGCCGCTGAGACTCTCAGATCTCTTGGCAAATTATGCATTCTCCTAAATATATGTGACTGCAGCTATTAAAGCTAATATGCTAGTTGTGCTTTTTTATGCACACAACTAGAGGCTTAATTTAAGTTGGCATGTCTATGGTATTTAATGCTGCTGTTGAAAGCCAGCTCATGTCATCTTTACAGACTGAGAAAAGACCGCCTTTACTAGGGGCTGCTGCAGAAACGATGAGACAAGCAGAGAAGTGAAATTATAAAAACTGTCAGATAAGATTAACCTTTGGTACCAACACAAATGTAATTGTGTTAATGAATTAAAATAAAATAACTAATTAAATTCATGTACGATTTAAAAAAAGGTGATGAATCAGAGTGTCAATATTAAACAGTCAATATTCTGAATTAATTAAGGCAAAATGCAATTACTAAGACAGTCTTCTTTTGTCTGTTGTATTTGTGAAGAGAATCTCTGAGGCCATGATCTAAGAGGCTGAGAATCTAGAATGGATATTTCATTTTCTACCTTCTGACACTTTATAGATTAAGTGCTCATTAAAATGATCAGCAAAAATACACAGTATCTCTATTAGACAGTACCAACATAGGACCTCTTCACGCAGTGTTCGTTTTTACAAAGGTTCTGACATTCAGCAATGTTTTTTTTAAGCATGGGTAAGAACCTAAACAGCATTATACAACTTTCTGCTGAAGTTATTTTCAATAACTATGTCACAATATGGTCGTATATGGAAAATTCATACTGTACAGCTAAATCAAAACTGGCGTACCACAATACCCTCCATCTAACAATAAGCCCATGTATGTTGAATATTTACAGCTACTGTACAATGTGCAACTTAAGCTAGAGATACTTGAAATCACTCTACGCTGCTCTTCAGGTATTAGTTATTATCAATTTACAACCAATAAGAAGCTACATAACATACTAATCAAGCAGATATCATTGAAGTAATCTGATTGGTTAGAAGTGAACATCTCTGCATTGTCGCCAGTGGGATACTGTGAGTCTGACTTTCTCTGCATAGTAGGAATATTTATACTGACAGTGTCTGACAAAGGTTACACACATGCTGTAGTCTTAATGGAATATTTAATGGGTTTCATGTCAGTGACATTTCCATTCAAGTGAACAGTTTACTACTCCACTCAAAAACACTTAAAGCTCGTACTGGAAAAGGAAAAACACAAACTGCTGAGCCTCCCTCGCTTGAACTCATCGCTGAGGATTCTGCACATACCGTTCTTTGTGTTAAAAGTTAAAGCGTAGAAATTTGTCAGGGCTGCCGTGCCACTTTCTGTTTGTCATAATTATTAAATTTGTGAGTTTTGTCACCAAGGTTTTCCTCACCCAAAACAGATGGCTTTGAACTCATCACAGGAGGCTTTGTGCATAATCGTCTTCAGTGTGCTGCTGTCCTCGCCTGTCACTTTCGTCTAGTGATTGTGACAATCAGAGTGGATATTGTTCAAATTTACCTGTGTGGGAATGTCATGTTGTAGTAGAGGGGAGGGGCTCTGTTAGCAGAGTTTGTCTGAACACCAAGACACAGCTTAGAGAGAAGCAGCAGAAGTCACACAGAGGATACATCAGACATCTGTCAGCTGTGTAAAACAGACGAGGGAAGCTGCTGTGAGACTTACACTTGGAGCTAAGTGCTCTGCAGCGACAGTGAGTATATATTTGTTAAACTTGACATGTACAGTGAAATCATGCTGTGCATTTTCATTTTGCAGGAACACTACACTGTTTACACATAGCACAGAATATTACTCTAGAGCTAAATTTTTAAAGACTCTCCTCCATATTATCTAACGCGACTAAAATTTTCATGACTAACATGTTGACCTTTCTGTATTTGCTTTTATTTAAATTAATGAACACATCAGAGTCTACATGACATCATTTGTGTTACTAAGTCACGCACGAGTGCCTTGAGTAATTAATGCATTAGTCATTTTGTTTCAAGTGTTTGATGATTTGAAATTCGTCTTGCACATTTTCAGCCCAAGGACAGCGATGAGTTGTTTTTGTGCCCTTGACGTAACAGCACGTTATAGATCATCACACGGCAGTTGCAGATTTTCAGCATGTTATGAATGTATGTTGTAGACTGGAAAGTAGTCTAAGCTTAAGCTTTACTTTAATTAATTTAATACTTTAATTTATTCAAAAGAGACATAATATAATATTTGTTGTCTTTGCAAAATGGAGAAATCTAGAGAGTTGGGATGTATATCTTATGATGCAGAGCCCTCAAGGAAGTAATGTGTGTGTGCATTTTAGCTCAACAGCATGCATAAAAAAAATCACAGAAGAAGACATGGACCTTTAAAAAAACAACTTGCTGCAGTAATGTCACCATAACAACCAATCAAGTCACCGTTTAGATTGACACAAAGTGAGGTTGTGGGGCACTGTAGGCTAGTGAAGTAAAGTTTTTAGTATGTTTAAGGATTATTGGACGTTCAGAAGCTAATTCAGAAGGAGGTGGCTGTGGTGGGTGGCAGGCGCACAAAGCACACAACCGTCAAAACCAAAGGCCTGAGTTTGACTCCAGAGTTGTCTGTGTCACATTTAGGCAAGAAAGCTTTTTGGTCAAGGTTAGGGAAAGATTATTACTAATTAAAGCAATACATTGTGTGTGAAATCACTGAGTTAAAATGTGTGTTATGAGAGCAATATGAGAGCAATGATGAACATCAAGTCTGGAGTTTCAGCAGAAAAGAAAAGCAATGCATGTGAACATTAAAATAATATGTTTAGTATGAATGTATTTGCAATTGTCCTTTTACATAAATACGTAGGCCTTTCTGCCTATTTTATTTGTGTTCTTTGCACTATTTTTATCTTATTGGGTATTTTTATGCATATTTTTACTTTATTATATTTATTCTGTGAAACTTCGGTCAACTTTGGTTGTTTTGAATGTGCCATACAAATAAAGCTGATTTGATAAAAAAAATATATCTTCATAATGTTTACAAATAACATAATCCGCTTGCAATTACAATTTGTAGATGACATTTACAATCTATACAGCATCTGGAAATGCTGAAATCTTGGAAATATGTGAAGAAAGAGCAGGAAAGAAACAAAAGAGCTTCAATCAAAGAAAGTAAAACGTGAAAAAAGTGGAAAAAGAGAATCAAGAAAAACAAAACCAAAGTTTCAATAAAGAAAAAAGTCTACAACGAGAATTAAAATCTCAACTGTGGAGAAAAAAGTCAACACAGAGGAATGGAGAACTACTGGAGAATAATGCTGAATGAAGTAAGAGGAATTGTTGGAGGAAAGAAGAACAGTTGAAGAAGTTTCTTGATGACCTCAACACTTCAAAATTTTCGTGAGTGAACAAGTGAACTAGAGAGGCAGATGAAAGAAGAGAGGGATGAAAAGAATAATAAAACAGGGCTGAAGAAGACGTCTGAGCAAGTGGAGAAGTTAGAGGAAGGGAGAAAAAACTGGGATGGTTTTGAAAGACTAGAAAAGGAAGAGACACAAAGACAGGGGGGAGGAAATGAGGGGGGATCTGTGGAGGAGAGGCCAGAGATGAAGAAGAAAGAAACCCTGATGAAGGCTTAGCGGCTGCAAAGACAGATGTAGAAGAACACAGGCAGGTGGATGAGACAAATGAAGAAGAGTTTGGGGAGATGTGTGGAGTTTTTTCAGCACATGAAGAGGTCTAACTGAAACTGCTGACGAGAAACCACAAGCTGGATGAATATCACAGCAGACCAGGTCAATACTGTTAATACAACGTGAATGTAATTATAGGTGAAACACATTTCTGAAGTCTGCACACTCCTCCAAAACGTTTTGACTCCTGTGATGCAATTTACACTTGTGCACATTTACTTACTGATAAATCTCATATTTAACAGTGATGTCAAAACCTCATTTCAGCAGTTTTGACAGAATCAAGCAAATGAACTGTAACATTTAAACATTAATTTTGAGTCTTCAAAAAAAGGGCATTTATGTTATAGACGGAAGATAAAAGGAAATTCTTTTCTTTTTTAATAATTCTGACAAGTTGATTAAAAATTATGGTGATTATTAACCATCATTATTAGTGGTTGACTTGATAATGGCTGAATTCACTAGATTGTTAGTCAGCTTTAGTGGATTTAGTCACAAGGTGACATGAATGTCAGTGCTTTGCTGCTTCGCTTGTAACTTTTAGAAGCTTCACTCTTGCTGAAGCGAGTCCACAGAAGAAGAAGAAGAAGAACGTTTTTTGCCCTGTGCTATGTGAATGAACTTATTCGTCTTTGCCACAGAAAGCCCGTGAGCTTTTGTGCAATCACGAGGGAGCGAAAAAGGCTAAAACCAGTAAGACAAACAAAAGCTGATTTATGGACCAAATAAGCTCAATTTCACGGTAGCGAGTTCGCAGCCAAAACACCACTGTCATAGTGTTCGCAAGGACAGAGGAGCTGCTGTGAGACTGAAACATGAAAATGAATTAGATTCAATTAGTTAAGAGAATAAAGCAGACACCTCCCTTTTATGAGGAATCAATGCACAACACATAATCACACATTCACAAAATTCATGAATAATACTGAAAGTACTTATTATCTTCTTAATACAAATTCAATTTACAGTTCTGCAGCACGTGACCTTCCTTTAGCATCTATAAGTGCTGGTTATGTGTTCATTATAGTTATTATTTCCTCTTAGGATAAATTTACTTTAAAGATTACTCTATATGTTGAGTACTGAGGCTTTTGGTGCGCTTCAGTTTATATTCTCATCAACCTTCACATGTGATTAAAACACTAGATGGCAGCAATGTATTAGACGAGTCTGACAGCATATCTTACAAGATCACTCCAACATGTTCATTCTAATGAGACTGAAATAGTGTTTTGCTAAACGCACAGGCACACCACTGTTCATGTATTACAGGACAGCAAATAGTTAAGTCCTGCGGGATACATACAGCTGAAAGATTAACATAGGGAAGGAGAAATTAAGGCGACACCTTTATTGATTACCTATTGGATGCGCTAATCAATAGACCCAGCATTTCCTCACCGACACCAGACCAGAATAGGAGGTTACTTCTTGGCACGAACCCTGACCCCCCTGCTGATATGGAACAGATTGAATTAGAAACTGTATCGGTTGGAGGCTCAGCCACTTCCTGAGCACCGTGCTGTGACACTGGATTGGATCTCCCTCAAAGGAAATCATCTCCCAAAGTCTGTATTAACACCACCTTAGCCCCCCTGCCAAGTTAGGCCAACCTGTTCCACTTGTCCCTTGCCAGGGTTACAACTGGCACAGACGGCAGCAGGTACCTTTAAGCACGGGCCAGGGCTCAATTCTCCAAAGGTGGGCTTCTGATTAATTGAGCCTGAGGATATGCGGCCTAGCCACTGACAGATACTAAGTGCAGATGCCATGTTGAGGAAAAGAGCTTTCCATCTTGCCCCTGGCGACTCATTCTGTGCTGAGGAATAGAGTGGGAACCCCCTTATAGCTCCGTCTGAAAGAGCTGAGCTGACCAGACGCGCACATTTGAACAACACTACGAGCACACGAGGAGACGTCTCCCTTGTGATCGATATCTCGTCCGAAACTGCAAAACCTTATCAAGGATTCAATTTAAATTCCATTTCATTGAATAATGATTCCTATTGGCTGATCATTGGCCATACACTCAATTAAAATATCACTTTCCCCGTTCAGTGAGGATCAGTGAGAAATGAAATAGGTAACTACCCTGGTAATGGTCTACTAGCCCCAGAGCCAATTTTAATCTACTGTCTACAAGCCAGCTATTTCATTCTGTAAACAAGTCATGCTTTTGCCTCTTTGTCCCATGCTGTTGATGGTTAACGACGTTTGATGGCATAGTGGGAGGCTTGCCGCCAAGCACGGCAACTGCTTGAGAGGTAATTATTGTGAATTTGGAAGCACACACTTTGTACACACACACAGACAGACACACACATCTACTCACGCAGATCTAAACGTGCACAAACAGAGACACATGCGCAGAGGGCATGTTCACTGTGTGCAAATAAAGACGCTAATGACCACAGTAAGACTGTATGCAGACAGTTGTGGCAGAGCTTTTCTCCCTGGAGACAGAAAAACTCTCTGTAGAGCAGTACAAATGATCTCCGACTGCCTTCTGCTGTAAATATGCTCATGTTTATGGCACTTTAACAACAACTGACATGCAAAATGAACTACCTGGAGTGTGGGTGTGTGCACATTTGTGTGTGTGCATTTATGAGTGCATGGATTGTGCGCTGGCATTTACAGCTGTGCCTGAATATCATGAGAATACATCAGATTCTGTAGCTCCGGCAGCTGAACCAGTCACTTACGATTATACTTATCAGCCTCTTTCGAGGGCACGGGAAGCTGGTGAGGAAAGAGTGGGAAGAGAGAGAAACACAAAAGGAGGAAGGAAACGTGTGTGGTTAAGTGAGTTGTAAAAATTTACAGCTAGAATGGGATTTCTTTCCATAACAGCACATTCTTGAAATGATATGAGCCCTACAGAAAGAGATAAAGCAAATATTTAATAGTGTAACAGAATAGTAAAATGCAGCTGCTTCACATGAACCTGAATGCCTCACAGGGCACACGGCACTGATAAAGCTTTGAGTAATACCACGTTATTACAGCCAAGAGGCCTGGACTGCTGCCTTTTGGCGCACATGCTTGCCTCAGGACAAGTTTATGCAAAAGAGTAGTACGATTATTATTTTTTTGCTAAATCTACATTTGTTCTTCTGTAGGTGATGCTAAGGTCTCTGTCTTCCCCTGGGCATTTTTTCATCCCTACTGCCATTTTTAAATTATTCTAAAACCTTAATTCATTTAAGAGAAATATCTTGGCAGCAGACAACTATTCTCCATGTGGTCTTGATTATACATGGGGATTTTCATCTGAAGAACATGAAGGAAGCGAATGTGTAGGCGAAGAGACCAGGGATCCAACAATACGCATGGAGATCACAACCTTACCCTTTTATATTCCAACCTTTCCTATCATCTCCAACCTAGCAAAGTTTACCTTATTAATGCTTTCCTTCAATTTCTAAAACGTTGACACATCAATTGCCTTCACATTCTGACTCTGAATGTTTGTAATCCTCACACAGCTTGTGCTACTTAAGAAAAACTATGACATCCCTGCACCAACACGTAGATTAAAATTGTGTTAGGGGAAATCAGCCCATTTGTCTTGTATTAACACCAGTGACAGTTCATGTTTGTTAATGGAGGAAGTGGAACACAGTTTTTAAGTGTCAGACATTTCATATGGAACAAATCTTGAATTAATTTAACAGCACGGTGCATATTGAAGAATACAAGTATCAGAAAATTCAATAAATAAGGAAAAATTCAGTGTTTATCAAAACAATAAAACAGATATGAATGAAATATTCCAGACAGTGGTTTTAAATATTATACTGAAAACTACAATATGTAACTTAAGCTAACACTAATACAAGTCTCAGAACAAATCTGCTCTCCATCTTCTGCTTTGACGCAGCTCTGCTTCACTCTAACTACATTCTGCACAATCCTTCAGGACAGTCGTTGTGATGAAATTACAGTAAATATTATTAATCGATTAAAAATTATTGCTGTTCTCTGGATAGAACCTTTATAAGCAACAGTATGCAGTAGTGCCAGACTGTTTTGTGAGCCTGCGTCACAGGAGGCTTCGGCAGCCCCTTCTCATATTTGGATAAGTTACGGAGCATATTTCTATATTAAAAAAATACATACATGCCACAATACACAGCAATGCATCAGCAAATGCTGTGAAGGCGACTAATTCATGCTAAACTAGTCAATATG
This sequence comes from Helostoma temminkii, assembly GCA_900302695.1. Classification (NCBI taxonomy): domain Eukaryota; kingdom Metazoa; phylum Chordata; class Actinopteri; order Anabantiformes; family Helostomatidae; genus Helostoma; species Helostoma temminkii. The sequence continues at coordinate 111,047 of OMLM01007957.1, forward strand.
ATATTTAAAATGCTTTTAAAATTAGATTTGCCAATGTTTTATGAGGAAGTACATGCTTTGAACAACTCTTAGACCTGAATGTTGATAAGACAATTCCACTATGTTTAATCAAGTAATAAATACCAGAACCAAATTCTCAGTACTTATATGAATTTTACTTATATGGAAGTATACAAGACCTGTCCAGGGTGTACCCCGCCTCTCGCCCGTAAGCTGGCTGGGATAGGCTCCAGCACTCCTGTGACCCCTGCGGGGACTAAGCGGTATAGAAGATGAATGAATGAATGGAAGTATACAAATATTAGGACCAACATATGTGTCAAAAGTAAAAGGACTGATTTAGAAAAGGGACGGTTCATGTCAGAGTGTTGTACCCTACCTATGAAAACTCAGTATTATGATAACAGAGTTGTGTTTTTATTCTCTGATATGTTGACACATTTGTGTTATTTGCAGCTGCAATTATCTACTTCTCCTGAGGATAAATAAAGTTCATCATACTTGTAAGACTCTTGTTTATGGAAAGTGACTCACTGCTCTGTGTCAACAACTACGCTGATGTATTCTGGAATCTAACAATGCTAATGACATTGTTATCAACTCTGCTGATGCTTCTACATCTTGTTTGCTGAGTACTCAGATGAATTGTTGCTCCCAATTCACGAGCTGCTCCAAATCAGTCGATTATTATCAAACGAAGAATCAACTATAAACATGAGCCAAAGTAAAATGAAGAGGTGATGGTTTGTAAATGTAAATCATTAAGGGGATGGGGATGTAGTAGAGAAAGCCATATAAGCCACATAAGCTACTGTTTTTGAAAATAACTGAATTATTTATCAAAGCTTGTGTTGCCAGTTTTAAGCACATGAAGCATCACGCAAAGACGAGCAACATTCAGAATTTATCGGAGCAATGTATGTGAAAAATTAATTAGATTCTCTTTGAGGAAATGCAGATCATTATGCATGATTAATCCAGCTGTTTTCATTTATATATTTCATCTGTATGTCATGCCTGATCTTAAGCATTTATACCGTCTATCATTGAGTTAATAATATTTTGTTACTCTCTGGTGTTTGTGCACCATTTCTGTTGTTTCTCTGTCCACTGTGTTTGTCCTACAGCACATCATTGTGGGCTTGGAGCTTGACAGCCATTGGGGAGCTCTTCATAAGGTTTAAAGTACTTCCAAATGGAAGTTTCTATTCCCACTTAATGTTACAATGCTTATCTTTGAGTGTGACACCAGATTCATTCAGTTTCTGATGCAGACTGAATCACTGTCGTGTAAAATTCTTATGCTGCCACAAAGAAAGATACAATGGAAGCTATTTGGCAGCAACACTATGTCAGGATGTCAAGACTCCAAGTAACAGTTTCTCTGGCAGAAGAAAAGAGATGGCCTTGCACTGTATTTGTATGCATCACAAATATTACGCAGCAGAGTACACAAAACTGCTTCAGCATTACACTAAGTAACATACACAGATGACAAGGATCAGTGTTAGATTAATGAAAAAGTGTTTTGTCTTTCAGAAAATCTAAACAAAATTTGAGAAGCAGGACAGAATCTGTAGCAGGAGCAGCTTTTCTGGCTCCTCTGCCAAATGATCTTACACCTGCTGGTATGTTTTCCAACAGTTTTCAGTGTGTTGACTTCATGTTCAAGATGACCTAACAGTAATTTGCCATGACACACACACACACACACACACAGTAAATTACTTCTATTACGTGTTTCAACCTCTGTAAATAACCAAAACCTGCAAATATTCGACAGCCCTGACCAGCACATATAGTAATTATGTCTTTTACACCATTTACTGTAAGAACAAGGCTTATAAGCTTTGACGTTCTCTTTAGCTCTGTAGAAAACGCATCAAATAGGATAGATAATAATAAAAAAAGATGGCCGGGCAACTTTATGTCTTGAATTCATAATGAAAGTAAAGGCCAAGACATTAGACTTAAAGTTTTCTGAGTATCTATACTGCTATATTGTGCTTATAAAAAGCACTAGTACTTTGCATTAGCATGTTTTTAATTAAATGAAATAAATGATCAGACTGCATTTTCGCTCAACATGGAGAGGACAAAGAATTTATCTAAACCTATCTAAATCAAAAAATGTTCATGACTTTGAAAACACATTTTATTTTCCCCATATACAACATACGGTGCTGTGAAAAAGTATTTTCCCCCTTGCTGATTTTTTAAAATTCATAATTGTCATACCTAAATGAGTCATCATCAAACAAATTTAGAAATAAACAAACAACCTGTGAAAAAGCATAATGCAGTTTTTAAATGATTAAATCAGCAATGTCCAATCAGGAATGAACTGATTAATCACATTTTTTGGAAAGCTGAGTTTAGTTTCACTTGCCACACCAAGAAATCACTTCAGTAGACCCTGTCTGACAAAGTGAAACATGTTATAAGTTCTCAGGACTCACATGCCTCAGTTAAGGTCAGTGTTTTAACATTAGGAAAGAGAGAAGGGCTCGTCTCACATTTACCAAAAAACATCTTGATTATTCCCAAGACTTTTGGACAAATATATACTTTGGACTGATAAGATGAAAGTTAAACTTTTTGGAGATGTGAATTGAATTTTAATTTAGCCACATTGGAAGGTTTTTGCACCTATTTAATGTCATGCCAAAGCATCTCAATTGGATTTAAGTCCGGACTTTGACTGACACACTAACAAATGCGAAAACCCTCCAATGTGGCTAAATTAAAACAATTGTGCAAAGAAGAGTGGGCCAAAATTCCTCCACAGCGATGTGAAAGACTCATTGCCAGCAAACGCTTGACTGCAGTTGTTGCCGGCAATTGCAATTGTTGCAGTTGTTGTCTGGATTTAACCAAACCATTACCTAACCATAACCAAAGCGCTTTTGCAATTTAACACAGATGGCCCGTCCACTCAGAGGTGATTAAGTCCTGCAGGACTGCCTGTATGTTCTGAAAAAGTCCAAAAAGGCCGAGGTGCACAACGGCTGTTGGTTCCAGACAGCCCTCAGATTACCCTATACTTCATTTGTCTATACACTGTGGATTTGGCCTTTACTTCCTAAAGACAGGCTTAGGAAATGCTATGCTTTTTGATTGTTGAGCATCCAGCAAAAGGAAGAAGAAGAAAGTACAAGAGGATTGGTTGAAACATAGAAAAGACAAGAAATAATGCGAAAGTTAACTGAGCTTTTGGGCAATGATGTAAACAAATACAAACAACAGGCAACGTTATGTGAAAGTTAAGGTTGTAGTGGCAGCAGATGGAGCTTGTGGCTTACATTTATATCAGGGAGAGGATCAGACAATTCCTGGTACACGTACAGGGTAAATGACGATGGCCGTTAAAATGGAAAATAATTAGCAAGTTGGTATGTCTAAGATTTTGTGTTTTCACATTAAATGCCTCCTGTCATATAGCTGCCTAATGTTGTGACCCCTCTCATGCAATTTTACCTCATGAACATGAGTGTAGCAGGTGCAGCAGATTAAAATGATTTTATAGGTCTCCATATGAATTAATGAACCAGGAGTGTAATGAGGTCAGTATAGAAGAGTTGCTGACAATCATTAAAAATGTAATCAACTGAGTCAGTTACAAGCTATGTAGAGGCTAAGTGTTTGTTAGGACAATCCCCAAACGCATATTTAAATTCAAATATCCTACGTTATTATACATGTTGTATTTGAACTTGAATCTGGATAGATGTGTGCGTTTGCGTTTTGTGTTTGACATGTAAAGTTTCTTATTATCTTTACATCCACTCACAATAACACACAACAGCCACACACATGGACTCAGCATTGAGACATGATTACACTCAAGCAGCAGCTCCTTTCTCACAGCCTGGTGTCGTCGGAATTCTGCAGGCACAGATTTTGCGTGGGCCTGATGATAGTTATGCTATGTTGGAAATTACAGTACAGTTGTATTTAAGGAGGTATATTAGCAGGGTTTTTCTGTTTTAACTTGCCTTTTTCAGTACTTCGTTTAGGAGGCTAAGAATAAACGGAACTAGAAAGAAATGTCTTTCATTTGAATAACTACCTGCCAAACTAAATACCAACGTTCAGAGATGGCAGAATAGACCACAATGCACTTTCTAAGTGGTACTATCGAGTCAGTTTAGAAAAAAATTAAAGATCTTGAGATGAAAAGTAAATAATTATGAGACAAGTGGTGGAAACTATGAGGGAAAGGTCAAAAAGTCACTGGCCCCTTGTTTAGGTACACCTGTACAATCTAATGCAATACAATATAGCTTTGCCATGGACTCTATTCTGGCTATAATTTCTCAGTGTGTAACTTGAAACTGTCGGACAGGTGATAATTCTATGTCCACTTACACTGGAGTGCATTGTATTATTATTGAACTACGTATGATATATTAGGAGGTGTCTCTAATGTTTTGGACCCCTCATTAGTGTAGATAAGGAGACCAAAACAGTAGAACCACATCTTAATATAATGCAGTCCAGTAATGCTCCATCAATGACCCCGATCATAAACACATAATAGAATTATATTATTTTAACATATCCATTTTTCAGCTTTTAACTTAAAAACGGAGAAATTATAACCTTACAAGAATTAAAAATTCATTGCACAGATGCTGTGTTGGATCAGATTAGGTTGTACAGGTGTACCTCCCTGTACAAATCACTGGTCACGCTGCCCCCAGGGTGGTTTGGCAGTCCCACTCTGCCAATGTGCCTGTTGTCACATTGCCATCACATGTCAGATCCATCCACGATCACCTTGTGTGTATAAATAATTAACAATGATTAATTAACAGAAATGCTTCCACCTGGTTTGATACCACCCAATTTTCATTCACTGTCACTGAGCAAAGCATCTTGAGTACACTGTACATCAGGGCAGAATTCTTCCAGGCACCATAATGATTACTGGCAGCCATTTAGTATGTTATTCCACTGTCCTGGTAAACCTTTTAAAGTGCATTAAAAAGTGATTTCACACGTGAGCCTTCATAATGGACCTCTTCACATGCCATATTTTAATCAACATATGACAAATTTGTTCAAAGACCTTCCACTAATGTAGCTGATAACACTTTTTTTAAAATTAATTTCTTGAATTGCAACATTCCCACATCACTAATACTTCTGATAAGGATAATATTATGCCAATGAGTAATTAATTTTTCTTACTGCAGTAGTACATGCATGTTTTAGTAGAAAACTGTGAGCAGAGTGCCCACTATATAAGAGCAGAGTGTGATCATGCCCCCTATGTAGAAGTGCCGTATGTAAGAGCCAACCACTGCACAGTATGGTTCGTTTTTGAGATAAAATCATTTGAATGCTCCCTTTACAGCAGTTGTGCTACTCCTCATGAGAAATTAAGAAAAGTGAGTTGGGACACACACAACTCCAGAGAGATGTGACATATCTTTCACGGTATTTATGTCTCTAAAACATTAAAAAAATTAATCTAGATTGTTATACCGGCATTTCTTCAAAATCTAATTTGGGTCAACAATATGTTTTCTTTGTGGGTGATTTTTAGTTTAAAAGCACTTGACTTACTGTAAGTCTGTAACCCTTCCACACCAGCAGAAATTTGCATCTTTCTCATGATATGTTTTTAAAGTAAGGGTTAGAAAGAATTTCAAGAATATTTTTATCTTTTAACATTGTGATCACATTCATCTAATCTCTGCATGTTTTTTTTTACTGGGGATTACTGGGGAAAGCTGCATTACAGTATACAAATAAAGGCATAAAGACAAGTGACAGAATTTAGTGAAGTTCCAAATTATTTTTTCTCATCTGAGCAAACATGTCTTCTCATCAGTAGGGATTTCTCCAATTACTTCCCTACTCATTTGACACAGACCTGTGCTCCCAGAGCCTACAGAACCCTGGGTAATGAAGGCACCACCAGTTGAGAATTCATTCATAGATCATCTGGTGATTTTATTAATGGATGAAGACTTGCTAGGTAGACCTACGCCTCGCCCCTGCCCACCCAGGAGAGCATGATTAATGGTGTTCCCCCAAAACTGCATCAGTTAGCCAGTACTATCTGGTATTTGTCTTTACAAGATCGTATCGACTTTTGGGAGATCATGCAGAAAATGAACTGTCATGTGCACAGGAGCTTGCTGAACGAAGGGTGGTAATACGTTCGTACTGTGGGCGAACAGAAACAAGCCTCGGTATGGAAATAGATACCACATAAGGGCTGTATAGATGATGGTGCACAGACACCTCCCTGGTCTCTTTCTCAGAAAAGAAATCGTGTTCTGCCTTTAATAACTCTAACTCCCCACTTCTTTTATGGAAATGGGTTTTAACAGAGGTCTCAGAGAGAATATTACAACATATCAAGCTGTTCCGTTGTTTGGTTTCACCACATAATGGCATCATTATTTCCCCCTTTGCATGCAGATGGAAAATTTAGAACCAAACACTGACAGCATGCTTTGTCTTTGTACTCTGTAAATGGCTACTTAGAGTCAGATTAACATCTAAGACCAAACTTCTAACACTCTTTGAATTCAGAGAGGTTTTTGTTTCCCCTTTGTGGCTTTTAGACATTTGCGTGGACTTCAAAAAGGCATTAGAGCAACACATTACAAGAGTCACTTTACATAATGACATGTTTGTTGTACAGATGAGCTTCTCTTCAAAGACACTGTAACTTCTCTAATAACTGCCACATTTTAAAATTTGATACAGAGGGAAACTTGGGTTTTCCAAATGTAATACGAGAATGACTTGCATGTAAATCACAAATCATAACTGAAGCAAAACAATTTTCTTCAGCAAACTTAGGAGCCTCAGAGCACACTTTACCTTGTGGTTCACAAACTCAAAAGCGTTATCCAGTGGATTACAGTCAAATATAGACATTTTGTATTTCCAACAAAGGAGAAAACAGCACTCCCACCTGCTATAATTGTAGTTATCTTGCGAGAGTGCACTCAGCCTTAAAATACATTTTACTACATCTAAATTGATGGCCAACTTTCACAACCTTTCCCCTTCTAGATCAAGAGTTAAAAGGTTGCAATGCAGTCAAATCTTAAAATCCAGAGTCACTGACAGGCCCCAGAAGTCATCCAACAGCCATTTTGGGACAGCTTGGAAGGAAGAGATTGCATCAACCAGGTTGATAATGCAGGTTAAGCCTGGGGCTGTATTCTCTGACAGACTGGAGCTGAGGCCATGAGGGAGATAGACAACCAAACACCAGGAAAATGGAAGGCAGCCCTCTTATTGAAGCAATTCACATCAAGCCTACAGAGGGTGGAACGACTGCTTTGGGAAGATAATTGTGCCTGAAAAAAATCCAGCTACAGGAATTTTATCAGCAAACCAGCTTCCTCTTCTGCTGATAGGGTGGCATATGAAAAGTGGCAAGGTGCAGGTGGAGAGGTAGGGAGTGTCATTACTGGACGGTCACTGCACACATGATAACCCTACCTGCTCTTTTATTCCTTTCATTTTGTTTATGCTCTCCACTCGGTTGCGTGCTTGATGAGGTAAACACAGTGGCCCTCTGGCTTTTGAAATCAGCTTGATTCTGAATTTGTCTCCACACTCCTGATAGGCCCTGTGGTGCAGCTCGGTTACAGGTCCTAGATGAGTGCTCCGGCTGCCCTCCTTGCCTTCATCCTGAAAGAAGAGCTGGTGATTAACCATGACACAGCAGCACTCCTCACTAACTCACAGGCACGAGTAGAAATGCCAACACAGTCTCTCCTCGCCCTGCCTCTCAATGCTCTGCAACTGTGTTGCAGTCTTGGGTAGAGGCCAGAATTACGCAGTTTTTGGATGAGCCTCGTTCCTGTGAGAGACTGTAAAGTAGGTTGAGAGGACAGCCATACCCACAAGTCTCTTCGAAGCTAATGAACATTCTGGAAAATAATTAGTGGGATGCAGCCAAGTGTTGTCTTTGACCTTAGCAACCTTCATCTGTCTTCCACTTAACAAACAGCTCCATTTTACTACTCCTGATGGCTTACTTATCCATTAGTTTTATAGTTTTAGTAGATAAATGCAGCTAATATACATTTAGTTTATTGGTGGTAAACAAGTAGTTGCTCTCAGATGCAAATTACTCACATTAAAAAGAGTATTGTGAGAAATACAGGGAGAGAAAGCTATGACATGCTGATGACTTCAGCCAACATACACTACATTATACAATATTCATTTAAAGCCCCTAATAGGTTACAACTTGATGAATACCTGTTGAACAGGAAGATGAACAGGACTTAAAGTAGACAGGACGTGTAGTAGGTACAGAGAATATGCTCCGTTTTTTTCTGAGACATGACAATGAGACAAAGGATACAGTTTTATGTTTTTATGCTGTATACAGTGAGGTATCAGATCAGTGCTGCAAGTACATGCAGAACATCTATTTCTTTTAATTTTCAGTTGTCACAGGCCAGGCTCAATGAGCTGGACAAAGAGGGAGACCACACAAGACTTAAAATAATTGTACTTATATGTCTTATTTTAAACTAAGACAGTGTAGACAAGGGTATCTGCAGTCTGTAAGTAAGTGGGTGCAATGTTGGATGTACATTAAGTGTTGCAAATGCAAATACATAGTAAAGAAAGGCAAACTAAGACAGTAGCTGGTGATGGAAAGAAGGGGAGAGGGAATGAACAGCCATCTTAAATAGCATAGGCCTAGAGTAGCCTGCCCAGGTGCACAGCATCAAATTAGTAGACTCTGCACATCTCTATGTGTAGACAACCTGCAGGGATAACAAAACAGCAGGAAGAACACCAACAAGACCAAGATCCATCTCACAGTATACAATTATTATTGTATTGCTGGTGCTGGTGGCCACCGATTTAAAGTACTGTTCTCCTTTCAGCCATCTTTTGTAGTAGTACTGTCTGGATTTTACAATGTTATACAAAGATAATGGGACTTTGTCTCCTCCCTGAAGACTCCTGCGTCTGTGTTGTTGTTGTTGATGATGTTAGCATCATCAATATAACATGAATCCTGTTGCCTTAAGGGAAAATTGTAAGAGCAGGTAGCAGTCTGTGCAAACTGAGTGAGACAAACAAAAGGGTAATGAGCACAAAACTAGCATGCAGGACAACTGATTTCATAATAATAATAATACATCAAGTCTTTATGATCTCTCACATAATTACACTGTGAGACTGTTACCAGAGAGATGCATACCAGCCATGGAGACTACCTTTTTGTTCCATTGTGGAATTTTTGACAATAGTAATAATATACATTTACATACTGGACTTGGACAAACACAAGAAACACAGTACTTCAAACAGAAAGTAGTTTTAAACATGGCCTTTATTTAATAAATTAACTGTATTTACTCCAGAAACTTAAAATCATATGATCACTGGTGATGCTTTATTTCTAGCATAAATTACGATGTTACTTATTTAGAAGGTAAAAAAATTCAGATGTGAGTGGTTGCTGCTGCTCTCTAAGCTGATGATTGTTCAACTTACAGCCGTTGCTGCTGTGGTTTACTGTGAGACAATGGGAACCACATGAATTTATTTTAATATTTACTTATTTGTATGTGAGTTCCCAGAACTATACAAGTCTTCAGCAGCTGTGAACAGTTTCCAGCAAATTTGATTATCCAGTCATTGGTCATAAACAATATTTAAAATATTTTATTAAATGTGGTGATGTTAATGTTGATATGTCGTGTGATGTGAGTAATATGTGGTAAGCAACAGCCTTTGACACAGCCTTGGTATGGTACAGATTAATATCAGAGTTAGTGGGTTGTTTGGGGTGAGGGGAATTATATTACACAACTATAGCATCTGCTGGCTGACTTTTTTGATTTGTAATCATAATCATTTACTCTATTGCTCAATGATATTCATATACAGTTAGGTCCACCATGGGGAGTCTAGGAGTTTACTTGTTTCTTATGTGATTCAAGGGCCTAAGCAAAAATGTATGTACAGTATGTTGTAAATAGGCTCATAAAAAGAAATTTGTGAATATGTGCAAACTCAACATGAACTTACCAATGATTTCTGATTCTGACAAAAACTAAAATGGTTAAATACTGTATGTAAATATAGAAGTCATTTCTTGCTTTATATAAACAATGAAGGCATTTACTTTATATATGATGATTAAAGATGTTCATCTAAATTGAAAAAATGAATGCAATTATGGTTTCTTTTGATAAGGTACTAGGAAAAAAAAGACAGTCCTTTCTCCTCTTGAATTGTGGACTTGTGATATGCTACAGTGGTTTTATTAATCCTCACAGCAGATACACTCGTTTGAGGATCAGACTGTAATGTCAGCACAGTACCTGACATTATTTGCAAGGTGGCTGTCAGAGGTGTCTGAACCCAATTCTACTAGCTGAAGGATCCTTGTCTTAATTATCAGGTCACCCTGACACCAGAATGAGGTATGATTTATGTGGGACATTACACTTTAAGTGTTCATAACAGTAATAAGAATCCAGGACACTCAAGGATGATTACTATAATTTCTATCATTAGATTGTTAAGGGGGGGAGAGGATCTTGCACTTGCAGTTCTCTTTATCATTCCTGAGTGGATTAGTGGTGGCAAATAATTCCTAATATTTATGTTAACCTACTTTGGGGAAGAGATGTGTTGCGTATATGTCTTGTTCACTTCATGTTAGATTAGTTGAGAATTCCATAAAACGTTAGGACTCTTTTTTTGTGCTTGTTTATGTTTGGATTTTGTCGAATGGAACTGGATGATGTTTAAAGAAAAGTGACATTTAAAATCTGTAAAGCCTAAAGATAAGGTGATACCTACACTACTCAAAAAAAAAATAAGGGAACACTTAAACAACACATCCTAAATCTCCACGAATGAAATCTTCCAGTTGAAAATCTTTATTCATTACATAGCAAAATGTGTTGAGAACAAAATAACATGAATGATCAATAAAAAAAAAATCATTATCCCACGGAGCCCTGGATTCAGAATCATACTCAAAATAAAGGTGGAAAAGTCAGATCACAGGCTGATCCATCTTCTGTGGAAATTCCTCAGGACAATTTAAGATGAGGCTCAGTAGAGTTTGTGGCCTCCACGTGCCTGTATGCACTCCCTACAATGTCAGGGCATGCTCCTGATGAGACAAGGATGTTCTCCTAAGGTATTTGGAGGAAGGAAATGCCTCCCCAGACCATTACTGACCCACCGCCAAACCAGTCATGCTGGAGGATGTTGTAGGCAGCATAACATTCTGGACAGTGTCTCCAGACTCTGTCATGTCTTTCGCATGTGCTCAGTGTGAACCTGCTCTCATCCGTGAAGAGCACAGGGCATCATTGGCGAATCTGCCAATCCTGGTGTTCTCTGGCAAATGCCAATTGGCCTGCACAGTGTTGAGCTGTAAGCACAGGCCCCTCTTGTGGATGTCGGGCCCTCATACCACTTTCATGGAGTCTGTTTCTGACGGTTTGAGCAGAAACATGCCTTAGTGGCTTGCTAGAGGTCATTTTGTAGGGCTCTGGCAGTGCCCCTCCTGTTCCTCCTTGCACAAAGGAGCAGATAGCGGTCTTGCTGCTGGGTTGTTGTCCTCCTACGGCCCCCTCTACCTCTGCCATGCTCTTGAGACTGTGCTGGGAGACACAGCAAACCTTCTTGCCACAGTGCACATTGATGTCCCATCCTGGATGAGCTGCACTACCTGAGCAACTTCTGTGGGTTGGAGACACCACCTCATGCTACCTCTAGTGGTGAGGGCACTGGCAAAATGCAAAAGTGAACAAAAATCAGCCAGAAAGGATGAGGACAGGGAAAATGGTCAGTGGCCACCACCTGCAGAACAATTCCTTTATAGAGGTTGTCTTGCTAATTGCCTCTAATTTCCACTTGTTATCTGTTCCATTTGCAAAACAGCATGTGAAATTGATTCACAATCAGTGTTGCTTACTAACTGGACAGGTTGAAATCACACAAGTGTGATGGATCTGGACTTACATTGAAATGATCATGTGTTCCCTTTATTTTTTTGAGCAGTGTAGTTAATGTAATGTGACATCACACATCAATTCAAAGTCTCCATATATGTCCACTGCAGCCCAAACTTTGGGCTCACTAAAGGTCTTAGTTTGCCATGAATCATACATGAAATGACAAACAGAAATAACATAAATGCATAAGAAATATGGTTATACAAAGTCTGAAATAATACTTTTTAATTGAAATAATTATGTCCTTTAAACTTCTCTTTCATCAAAGAATCCTCCTTTTCCAGCAATTACAGCCTTGCAGACTTTAGTGTTCTTGTTGTCAATTTGTTGAGGAAATCTTAACCCCCTGCCTCTTGAAACACCTCTGCCATCTTGAATTGGCTTGATGAGCACTTCTTACATACCATACAGTCAAGCTGCTCTCACAACACCTCAATGGGGATAAGATACAGTGAATGAACAGGCCATCAAGTCACCACCAGGCATCTCATGAATGTTGTTATTTGTGATCTGTTCATTGTCCGTCTTTTTTCTAGCCCATCATAAATTATTGTTTTTTGCTGGCCAGTCTGAGATATAGCTTTTTCTTTGAAATTCTACCTAGACAACTAGCACCCAAAAGACATCTTTTCACTGTTGACATTGGGAGTGGTCTGTTGAGGGCACTATTTAATGAAGTTGCCAGTTGAGAAACTGTGAGTCAAATTGGACACTAATGTATTTGACCATTTTCTCAGTTGTAAACCTGGGCTCCCTTTCCTAAAACTAAAGAACACTTGCTTAATTGCTGTGTAATTGTGCTAGTGTTCAGCATAATTGGGTTTTGTAATTATCAGTTAAATTTTCAAACTGCTAAACTTGCATTTGCAAGGTGCTTGACTTTGTCAGACAGCTGCTGGCAGCTTCTGACAGGTCTGGCAGTTATCAGGCCTGGGCGTGATAAGTGAGATTGAACTCAGCTTTCCTAAAAATGTGGTTAATCACAGTTCATTCATGCTTCAGCAAAGGGGGGCAATAACTTTTTCCACATAAGGTCAGGCAGCTTTGGATGGCTTCACAGCACTGTAAGTTGGAAGACTGTTTTAAGAGTACAGAAATGTGCTTCACATATTTCTTTAGAGCAATCAAAAGGCAGTAAGTTACATAAATGAATATTAATATTATTGGATTAGAAAGTGTAATCAGAAAAAAAAGGTAATGAGTACTGTTCACACGTCGCAGTATAGGAAAATCTCAGGTGTAATTATTTATGAACTCTGCCTGACCCAGGACTATTGTCTGGATATAAAGATACACAAGCTTGTTTCATTTCCATTTTCTATTCCTCCTCTTGCTTGTTTGGTCGAAGTCCAAGGGTGTCTGTGCATTTGAATTAGCCTGATTACCTCAAACACTGATAAATAAAGACCTTTACCAGAAAGTCTAACAGTGAGTTGACATGCACCAGTTTTTCTCACAGTGAGCCAAATAACTCAAGTGAGATCAATAGATGAGGCCCTCTCTACATTAGGCAAGTCTCCAGCGAACTACCCCTAAAGAGCCATTATTTACTGCTTGCTCACGCTGCGACAAATGAACTCAGCATGGGCCCATTACTGTGTAATTAGAGAAGGGTACGTGACAAATATTTAACAAGCGTTTCTGTTCATTAGATCAGCTTCGGTGTGGGATTATTTATGTTTTCCAGGTTTAAGTTGCAATGCTGAGCTCAGGTTACAGGAGAGACTTCCTGGGTGATTTATTAGATAATGTTACAGTGCTGAGGTTTGCTAGATAAAATGATCATTTGTTTTGTTTTTGTTGTATCCTCTTGACATGTGAACTGTCCTGACATTCAGTCAGTATGTAACTGAGTCGGTTACAGTTCCCCAAATATAAGAATTCTTTTGCTCTGTTCCATACAATTGTCATTTCAGTGTTTTGAATTTTGACTGTTGACCAGACAGATGTTGTAAACTCATATTAAAAGTTTTATAACTAATCATTAGTAATAAATATAGGAAAAAACAAGTAAGAAATTAAACCATTACATGCAGCTGTAGTTGTCCTGTTCTATTTTGTACTTGTTTTCTCACCATTGACAAAATTAAATATTAAATCCTGCAGTCATTGATTAGTGGCCCCTTCGGGGAGGAAAGTTCTCAGCTAAACACTAATGTTTCATATTGATATTGGAAACAAACAGAAAACACCTGCTTGTTTACACTTCTAACTGAGCAATATTTACTGCACTTATTTAACGTTTCTGGTCACATAATGAACTTAAGCCCAGTATTGTCTATGGACATTCTCAGTAATATCTGGTCTACCTAGCTTGAGGTTACTGAAGATATTTTAACTCTCACTGAAGGATCTCCAACCCCATGTCCCTGTGCAAACCCAGCAACACTCTGATGTAGAAGTTATTCCACCCTAAGATGAAAAGCACCATACATTAGCAGAGCAATGTAGTACGTGCAGTTCAGAGCAGTGAGGAAACACAAAAAAGGGCAGAACACAGTAGACCATTCCCGTCTAAAAGACAAGGGACACTCATATTTTAGGTAGAGAAAACCGATGATTTGGAACAGAAATAAAGAAGGCATCAACATGACACAACCCCATCTATCAGCTACTTGCAATGCAGCTCCAGGCCAGAACCATTTACACAAAGGGGTAAATCATATTGAGATGTGTCATTTTATGTTGTCTTACTCATGTTTGCAAACCGACATCCTTCATTTAAATGTAGATCTGTGCTGCATCTGTCAAAAAACCAATAAAAAAATATGGCTTTATGCGGCTATGTTGAATGGACAAACTACTTATTCCACTGGCCATCTGTAATGTGGGTGTACTCTACAGTGCATTTCAAATGTGGGAACAAAACTACAATCCAGATTGTGGATCATGATTAACTTTGTCATACTGCCCACCCTACCCACTCATCTTGATTCCTTCTACCCTAATGACACAAATCATGAGGTGGGACAAGTGACCTCAACAACCCTCAATGTGTTAACAACTACACAGATGTTAAACCCCTGAACTCCCCATCAGTAATTAGAACTGAAGAACACTTTCAGACGAGAGACGAAAAGTCTTATTGAACATCATGTCCAAATAGCATTATTGGTACGTTTAGTATTCACACTCTTATTGAATTTTACTAAAAATGAGATGAGATTCTTGATGAGAATGTGCCAAAAAGATGGTACTTTCATTAATCTGAGTTTCCACTGGTATATGGTATAAGTCAAAGTCATAAGATTATGATCTAACATCTTTATCTCTGCAAACACAGACAAGGAAGCTCCGTTCATACTTAACTATAGTATAATGTGAAATAAGAAAAATTGGCTGCACTTCTTAGATTAAGGGAGAAGGTACCTGGCACTGTCCAGAATTTTACAGAGGTGGTGGAGTTGAAAAAGTTTGAACTTGGCACAGACTTTTGGGACTAGTGGCAGTGGGAAAAAGACACTCCACCTTTAACTTGCATGTGTTGGTCTGATTATAACTAATGCATCTGGTTGGTTTGACAGTGGTGAAGCTTTCCCATGCCTTGTAATGATTAATTCATACACTGGTTGTGTTTCAGTTTTTTTTTTTAATTCCACTCCATCGTAGTTTTGGGGTTTGTAAGCTCTAATCACACACGGATTCCTACCTGTCCAACTCTCAGTGGTCTCAGTGGCAGCTGATCAGGCGCCACAACATAACCCATAATCCCTTGCTCTGCTTCCATTTGATGTCATCTTTTCCCAGGGATTAACACGGGTGCCCTGAGAGCTTATGATAAGCACATCTTCTTAGAACAGACCAGTCAATGAAAACCAGAATCAGGATACTTAAAAGTTTCACTTACATGCATTCACACACGGGAACACACAAATGCAGACAAGCACACACACCTCGAAAACTGAAAGAGCAGATTATTTGCTTACAGCTTTGATAAATCCATGGTAATTACTCATTGGGAAAAAGGTGTACTTGCTGTTCAGTAAAAGATCTAGTTGATGAATTTTTTGGTAGATTTTGACATTAAATAGAAGAAGAAAAGTGCATTTTTCTCAACTGCAGCTGTATTTTCCAGCAGTGAACCACTGAGCCCTGGAGCTACAGGGTGACAGCCATATGTATAGCAGTGTTTGAATAAGAGTAGTCGGTCAATTACACTGGACTATGGATTTTTAGTATTTGCCAGCTTGTTCCAAAAAGTATTTACAGTCACTTCAGGACAGACCACTTGTAGGTTCAGTTGTAAATGGTTAAATTGTGATTTTGTCCATATATCTATACCGTAAAGTAACAAACATTCAAATATTTGAATATGTAATCTGAATATAAATGTGAAATCTCCAACTTTGCCAATTATTCAGGCCCTTAACTCAGTATTAATTAATTTTGTAAGAATTGCAGCTGCTTTATCCCTTGTACGGGCTATAGCTGGGCTACTCAAACTAGTCTTGGCTAAAACATACACCAGGTCACTGTCATGGTGCAGGTCACACGCACTCTGGAGCTGGATTTCTTCAAGGGCCTCTCTGAGACAGTTTTCAATTGTGTATCGCTACCAGCTCAAAATTAACTTAGTTGACTTAATAAGCTTTACATCAAACCGTTTGTATCCTATATATCTGACACAACAACAGAATCAAAAGCAAAGAGGATTGAAGATATCCTTAATGAGCAAAAAACAAAACCACATGAGTACAGCATCTCCATGTTTTCCCAGTTGAGGCTGACACCTCGGTCTTCAGTCAATACTCCACAATCAATACCCGGACCATGCTGAAACCAACATTTTCAGACGATGCCAAGCATAAATCATTTATGTCATGACTGAGTTATTGACTCTAAAAATGTGAAAAACTAAAACACCACCACATATAGAGGTTACAGTACTACTGCTTATACTCAGGACTGCCACCCCATCTAGTCCCATCTCCTTATCTAATTCTTTCACCATTGTTGCAACGAAAAACAGGAACATTTGCATCCCTCTTGGGGACATCCCTGCTGGGCTTTGTGTGGGTTACATGTGTACTAGAAATTTCCTCATTGGACTTCTAATCATTCAGCAGATAAGGGTGGGCTGTTCTATATAGAAATAATGAGGGACACACACACACAAAAAAAGCTAATGAGGTTTTTCCTGTGCTACACCTCTAGAGGCAGGGGTCCGCTTAGCAGCAATGTCATTAAGCAGGAATTAAACTGGGACTGTTGTTTTGCTGTACTATCAATTTATATGCTTTAATTGCTTAGGCAAACTGTTCTGCCAAAACAAGACAAGCTGAAGATGCAGCATTGTGAGTGGGACCGGGTGTATATTGTATCAGTGAATACAAGCTTTCTTGCTGTTTCTCTTCCTCTGCTCAAGTTCCTTCTACATGCATACAATGAAACCCTGTCTTGTTTTGTAGGTGCATTTGTTGTAAACTTTTAAACTAGAGCAGACACAGACCAAGTCCCAAGAGAGGCAATACAGTAGCGAACACCTTTTAGCAATCTGGGAACTATGTCCTAATAGTATTTTAACGCAGCCGCACTTGGCAATTCATCATAGAGATAGCATTCTCAGTCTGTCCTCTCGTGCTGCAGTAGACGTACGTCATCACGTACACAGGCACCCATGTGTACATTTACGCATCAAGTAAATCAGGGCTGCTTGGAAACCCATCGTGCTACAACTAAATTATATAAATGTTGTGCAAAATGCTCAATCTCAATTTGATTACAAGTACATTACATTTTATCATGAAGTTTTATCAGCCACTACAAAACTGGAGCAAAATCAGTGCCCCCCAGACCTGCAGGTACACAGATTGGACTTTGTTAAAGATAATGTCATTCTAAAGGAAGCTGCCCCACTTCTTTTACACACAGCTCATGTCCCCAGAACTGAAAGTAATGGGAAATGTCATGCATGCTGTAAGGTTATGATATTTTTGGAAAGATGGCCCTTATTTGAATTCCACCTGCTGAATAAGTCAAAGTATATTTACATACATGCCACACCAGTAATACATAGTGAAACAAAAACAAATAGAGACATAGAAGACTGGTGAAATTCACTGATTTCACCGGACTTTGCTATATTTACCTGCGTGATAATGTCTATAAACTGTAAACTGAAAGCATTTAGATTTTAATGTTTACTATTACTGCTCATTTTGACAATGTAATCTTGTCATGCCTGCAAAGCCTAATGAACTGAATTTAATCGATTTCGCACAGACACCCACATATATGTGGACAAAATTCTGACACGATATGTCAAAATGAAAAATGGTATAATTTCTTTTCATCTGTATTTTAAAAAATATTCTTCCCTTTGTTGTGTGGGAGGCTGGCAATGTTTTTTCTCCATTTCCTCTCTTTTGATATACCGGCATGATGAATGCATCCTTTATTCTCTCACTGCTGCCCTGACTGAGTGATATTTTGTTCAAAAGGGTGTTAATATTTCCATTTGTCTGATTGCATTGTGAAGAAGCTCTTAACTCTGTGGAACAAAAAGCAGGGAGATTATTCTGGGAGTTTAAACATCCATCCCTCATACACACATATACACACCTCAGCCCCTCATTGCTACTACCGCAGCAAACCTTTGAAACGATAACTGAGATATCGGGATGAGTGTTGCTGATGCCAGGTGCATACTAAAAATAAAGCTCCCTCATTGGATCCTCTCCTATGGATGCCACTTTGTCATGCATTATGCACATATGCAAATACGGGACAAGGAAATGGATTACTTGAAAGGGCACCTGTGGTTCTGAGCTCAAAGATATATGCAACAGGAGAAATGAAATGGACTAAGCTATCGTTTAGCTGCACAGCTGTATGGGGAATTGGAAGAAACACTTTCTTAGTTTTGTTATTTAGAACTGGACGACGACTGATAAATGAGGATGAGCAGACTTAAAGGTAAATATGTAGGTACGAGGAGGGCACTCACAATTTTCTGGACAGGACCATTGGCTTAATTACTTAAAATACAATATAAAATAAAGTTGGAGCACAATAGCATAAACTGTCACCCCTTGGTGAAATATATACAAGTAAAATATGGTAGAAGAAAGAAGGAACAACATATTACACAATTCATATTTCTAAGAATGGGTACAGTTTACTTTTCATATTTTATAATATTTATTCACTATATGTTTATATTTTCTGTTTTAATCAGAAGAAACATTCATTTCTCTCCCCTGACATGATGAATGGCTCTAAATACAACACCACCTCTGATGCCTACAGACACTTTTGCCAGTCACATACTAGGAATCCAAGCTGTGACATTTTCAAGCCATTTTATCAATGTTATTTTGAATAAAACACTGAGCTACAGTTAATGAAAAAGATGTTCTGATATTGACTCAGAATTAAACAGTGAATGTGGTGCAGCATTCAATGAGAATCAGTATTTTTTAAGATCACAGTTCTTCCAGCAGTTTTCTTAAAACTGTCATATGTAACATTTTTTTCTAAAACATTTTTGGTAGAAAACTGATCAGAGGCATATTTTAATGTGGAAAGACACTAAGAAAGGCTGGGTAGAGCGTGGGAGGGCTCAGTGGAGCAGAATGGATTCATTTTAAGCGTCATTCTAGTGTTAGCTTAAGCTGCATACTGTAGCTTTCTTGTTTTCATAAAGACAGAAGAAATATCACTTCTTGTCCAGGGTAACCAGGGAATATTTTTAATAACTTATTATTGGCAATGATTAATAATTCACAAATAGTGCAGAAAAATTCTAAATACTTCTTCATGTTACGTTTTCTAAATCCCCAAAGTTCTGACTATTTCAATGTTTACATGAAAATAAGAGACTTTCAGTGTAGTCTCAGTTGGACTCCACTGTATATTATATAAATCTGTTGAGAAATGCATCATGCTATGATGAAATTAGCTGAACAGGTTATTCTTTAACAACAACAATCTTAATTCACAACTATAGTTAGCCCTTTACATGATTATTATGTGCATAACTATAAGGCTCTAACACTACATTAAGCTTATTTGTAATGTGCCCTGCTTTATTCAATCCAGAGGCAACGGGAAGAAAATCATTTCATAGCCAGCAATTCTCTGCCAGCTTCACACTAAATCCAGATATTTAAATATCTCCATTTCCTGTCAGCTACTCCTGTGTAAATTCCACACTGAACACTTACTGCTGTCATCATGATCTGTAGATGCAGACATTTAATTCGCATTTTTGTGTAAAAATTATGATTAATTGTTAAAATGTGAATGTTTGTGTCAACTGTAATACACAACTTCATGGATGTTTTTTAAATAGCTCATTGTATATTTCATATCCACTTTCCACTGAATATGAAGTCGTCTATACTATTTGTGTCTATATCTAAAATGACTTCTCATATACCCGGAGAGAGAATAAGGAGTCCCCTTCTGTCAAGAAAGATTTATAATATTATTTTATGATAATATTAATATTTATGAGCCATCTTCCACATATGTTGCATTTCCACTGACAAACTGTGTGTGAATTTGACAAGGGATTTTCCAAAAAAATAAAAAAAATTACTAGAAAAGAAACTACAGCATTATACAAATAAAAAAATTAACTTAAGAAAAGATAATACCACTTGTACACTCTCTTGAATTTACATGATGAGAGATCAAGACAGTTGTTGACAGCTGGTAACTGATTTGTACCGTGACTGTGAGAGGAATGCCGATGTCTGTTTTTTTTAATAATAATAATAATTGATACTATTGATCCCCTTGGGGAAACAACTGCATATATAGAACAGAGCTACTACAGGGTTTCATTGTTCTGTACAAGGACACCTTAGCATGTAGCCACAGGAGGAATTGAACCTGCCAACCCTGGGGTTGAAAGATGACTGCCCTACCATGCCACCCCTAAAGATACTAGGCCCCAGTGAGAATTGAACTCACGACCCCTGGTTTACAAGACCAGTGCTCTAACCACTGAGCTATGAGGCCTCATGCTCATGTTTATGGCTGATTACAGTTTATTTTCAAGTAGAACGTTTGTTTGTTGTGCAGTGGGGGTCATTCTGTGCGTGTGTGCTGGTGTGGGTGCCGGCAAGTGTGTGTGCGCGCTCGTTCAAACTTTATCCAGACGATATGTTATGGAATCACAAGAGCCAACATTCTTCCTCTCGGTACATATTTTTTAATTTTTGTGCATTTTAAACTTATTTTACCTTCTCTCTCCGTGGGTGTTTTTCCCTGCCAAAAAAAACCCGCTGGCGTTGATGTCATTCGAGGGCGGAGTTTTTGGCACGGGACCATGACGTGGGGCTCGGGCGGAGTTTTTTCTCTACCTCTACCTCTTCCTACAGTGATGCAATTCTGCAGCTGCATGTCTATGGTTGTAGTTTTTAACGACTTGAAGGTGACAAATGAGGTCCAACCTCCTGTTGTGAAGTAATCCCTCTCCTTCCTGACGAGAATTCATCCTATACAAAGTAAACTGAGGAGCACTTTCTTATATCCTTTCATGAGGGCACAAAAGAGCCACACACAGCCTCCTATGGAGTGTCACAAGCAGGCAGATACACTGTTAGTTTTGAACAAAGGTGACAGCTCTCAGTCTTCCACTCACTGAAGACGAAATTGGGGTCGCAAGCTTGACTCCGGTGGGGACCCTTGTGACTGGGGCTTAGATTTAAAAAGGCTGATTGGCAGCTATATCTGTGATGTGCAAGAAGGGAGCAGCAAGAAGTCAAGGAGCTGTGGTAATAAACTTAGTGTGTCTGTATGTGGAGATAAGTGATCTTCATACACCGGTGGCGTGATCAAAAATTGATTCTATTGTCTCTGAAGAAACAGTGCAATTATCCTCTGTGTGTTCCTCCCGTCTGCTGCTACTTTATGCTCAGGATGTGTCTGCTCTGTACATTATGAGTGCTCGCTAGCAAAGAAGTATTTAGCCCGTAAGTTCCTGTCTCATATTATAGAAGCCGATTTCCCCAGCGTCCCCTGCATATGTAATACACGGTGCAATCAAGCGTTATGGTATGCTGAATGTAACACAAAGACAAATCAGTTACACTGTGAGGATCTTTAGTCCGTGTGTAAACTGTACAAACGAGATACTGTTTTTCTTTACTAGATAAATTTAAAAAAATGATTAGAGAAAGGTTAATGGTTATTAAATTGTGATTGATATAAACTGTGCAGGTAATTTCACTATTAACATATATATAAATATATACACAAACATCACATATATCACATATGCCTTTAAAAGTAAAGTATTTTTACTTTAAGAAAACACTTTTCAAACAGATATATAATAAGTGTAATGACATGAGTGCATGTCCTTAAAGGTGTGCATCTGTACATTTTGGCGTTCGGGTCTATGCGTGTTCACCTGATCCCCAGCCGGCTGTGGCCATTAGATGGTGGCTGAGCCTGTTCTGACGTGCAGGTTCTGATCTAATCTGGGGGATCTGTGTCTGATGAGGTCTCCACTGTACACAGACTAGCTGGCCAGCTGCAGAAATCATGGAGCCAGTGGGCAGTGGGGATGAAGTGCGCGGGCAGACATTAGCACAAGGGTAATTGCTGTCCCCACGGCAGCCAACTGAATGACATCTAATATTGCTGGGGACGGCAGCTAACCATTACCTGGTGCGGAGTAAGAGCTTTTTCTGATGGCCACTGAAGTCCAATTGGGCTAGAAAATGGTTCATCATACACCCTGGTCAACCAATTTAGCCTCATATGTTGTTGTGTCTGAGGAAGGTGCAGCAACTAGATTACTGATTGTCCTTGAAATTTTTTCATACACTAGTGTTTTTCTACAGACTCTGAACTGACAGGAGGATTGTTAGGCCAAAGTAAGAGGACGACTGTTGCATTTATGGATGTGGTGCATTGCAAAGGCACACTAGCCTCATAATTGGGGGGGCCTTTGGCAACTTCATCTAACCACAGGCACCCTCAGATATGCAGGATTTGTATTCACTAGAATAATGTGCTTCATAAGCAAAAAATTGTCTCAAATGTGGTTTGTGTTTGTTTGCAGCCTGTTTCATCATTCGGTTGAGATTCATTGTGACATATTAAGCGTGCTTTGATCACTCTTTGAAGAAAAAAAGGACTTTCTTTTCAGAAAAATATTTTTTTTAAACACAGTAAATGTCATAGCTCATGTTTGCATAGCTAAAAGTTCTGTATAAAAAAAAAAGTCCATCTCATGAATACATCCCTACAGGGAATGTACAGGATTATGGCTGAGTGATAAACAGATGCTGCAAAAGAAAAGAATAAATCAATGAAGCCACATATTTGAATGATGAAACAGTCATTTCACAGCTACTGTGTGATGACGCCATCCAGCTGTCTCTTTCCATTCGCTTTTTTGCACTGGGAATCTCTTATGTCCCACAAGACTTTAAAAGCATTGGATTAAGTACACCTTCTGCTCATTTTGCTGTCACAAGGTAGTTATGTTTGCATTTCTCCCTTACCTATGTGACTCTGGTTCCTTCTCTCACAGACCTAATTGCTGCAATTCATTTCTGAACCCAGGCTGTCCTCTTCCAGTTTGCCAAAAAGCTTGAAATTGGACTTGAATCCCATCTGTCTCCCAGTTTCTACATAAGTTCTACATCTGGACTTCAAGCCCTGGTCGATGTGTAGATGTGGGATTTCATTTATATAGTGTAACTTGGCCCAAAAAAAAAAAAAAAAAAATCTGGCTATTAAATGTGGCTATTTAAATTTGCAGAGGTCAGGAGTTTACTCATGGTGGACAATTCCAACAGGACTGTGATTTAGACATAAAAACCTGCAGCTGCCGTTCATAAAATCTTGATTGCTTCCCTTAGGTGCGCTGTCCCTGCTTCCATTTCCATGCAAACATTTGACTGTGAATTCAGTTATGGTTTGAACCACACTCTCATGCCTCGCACAGTTGCTGAAGCTGCTTTAACTACGTTAGCCTGTGGCTCCTTGTGTGCTCCACCTGAAGAAATGGTCCCTCTAGCCGCCTTTGTGAATCTAAACACAGAGCTGCCAGCATCTTATTCAACATTTACAACCCAGTTCCTCTCATCAGTGCAGCAGTCAGTCGTGCTCCATGCAAGCTCAACTCAGCAGCAAGTCTTGCCTCAGTGAAAGAGTTGCTTTTTCTTGCGCCGGCCTGCGCTACAGTTCAACCACAGTCTCCAAAAGAAAAAAAAAAGTGCATAGATTCAACACATGAGGATGAATCACTCAGTTCTATTAATACTGCAGTAACTCTCTTGGAGGTAATTGCTGGCATCCTTCTCGACCTCAGCAGCATTTGTTTGGCAATAATTACTCATTTATCAAGGCATGTAACGGTTTAATTTTAAAAATAGCAAAAGTTAAACTTTGCATGGCTAAGTTTGTTTATTCATTACTTCAAATTTAGCCATATTGGTTTTGTATTACCTTTATCATTCTTTGTGTCACCTTTAATTCTGACTTTTAATCAACTTTTAGGGGTCTAATTAAATGATCCTCATCACATTATCGTGGCTCTAAGTAGACTGCCCTAAGTTTGGATCGTTTCCAGTTGAATTAGAGAAGGAGGCTCCCGTAGGATGCTCATGAACGAAGCAGTCAGTCATTCAATCTGTCGGGAGCCAGCTGGACTAGGCAGCAACCAGGAAGTAACCTGGCACTGGAGGGGAAATGAAGGAAAGAAAGACACAGTGTAAGGATATCAAACAGAGCAGAGGGCTGTGTAACTAAAGGCTTAGCAGAGGCACACTAACAACAAGTAAAGGGTGAGGTGTGTGGGGGGTTATTTGGGTGGCAAAACAAGTAAGAGAAACACAGAATGACTGAAACACAAATGAAAAACTGTGGTTTTCAAATGACTGAGAATGAAATGACCTCTGCTGACAATCGCATGGGGATTGTGTGTTCTGTGTGATTAGGTGTGTGTGAGAGAGAGAGTGGGCATGTGAGCGTGTCTCTAGATGTGTATCTGCACAGCAAAGAGCTCACATGGGAAGTTTCTCCCAGGGGCTGTTGTTTGTTTCCCATCTGTCAAAATGTATACAGGAAATATTCAAAACATATTCAGACAGACACCTAGTTGGCGGTGGTGAAGTTTGGAGGTCAGACAATCTAATGGGGAAAACAGTGTTTACTGTGCCAAAGACTTAATAATAAGTAGTTCATTATTTATAGGAGTCGGTACATGTCCAGTATTTTCATTATATTGTATTCTTCATTTTTCATGATTGAGGCATAAACAGACATTTACACACTGAATACATCGCAGATTGATGAATGAGTACTATCCTCCTCTTTCTACAGCTGCTGTTTTGGAAACCAACGTATATGTGTACAGAATACCAACTGAACCTTTGGTCCATTGGATATTATCAACTTTACACTCTCTCTGAATGAGAATGAGATTGGTTTTATTCACAATGTAGCATGACTGAGCAATATTTTGCCCTGCAAAATTATTATTATTAATCACCTTTTGCTAGCACTAAGCAATACTTCTTCATAACAGCTGTAAACTGCCAGCCAAATGTTGCTTAAGTAATCAATTCTTTCAAGTCATTTATGGAAAAAAATGCCAAGCACCAACTATAGTCATTCTTGAGGATCTGCTTATTGTCTTGATTTAAACGTAATGTCTCAAACAAAACAGAAAAGTCGGAGCTCTCACCACTTTTATGTATTTTGTGAGAGCTTTTATACTTTATTTGATCCATTAATTGATTAACTCATTGAATAGTTTGTTGTGGCCCTCTGTGATGAAATAAAAATAAAAACACCTTCAACTTGAGTACATATTTGGGCTGTACTTATTCAGTTAAACTTCAGTAGTATATAAATGACACACTTCATACCTACAGTAAGTTATACTCAGAAGAAAGGGCAAATATCAAGATTGTACATTTTCCTGGTGTCAGTTAAATCTGGTTTGACAAACCTGTCTGGCTGTTTAGACCAACACATGTACTTTTTCATAAGATATTTCCAACTCACCTTGAAAAGAGTTTGTGATGATTTCTTTAAAATAAAGCTAGTATAATTAGAACTTTTATTGCAGCTCTCTTTGTTTGGTTTGCTAAATCTCATTGAAACATAATGCTATTCAGTGTGCTGCCTGCTGACCAAATCTAAATAGAGCAGGAAATGAGTCAAATGGTTAGAGGAGAAAGATGTCTCCTCTTCACTGAATGAGCTGCCTTGTCATCCTTCAAATGTCACAAGTGTTGCTCATTATCATTGCCGGTCCATGTAAATATGATAATTAACACTGCAAAAATAAATCATTACCATGACCACCATCAAACTATCTCAAAGCCATTTTTGTCTGCACAGACATGCAAAGAGGAGCTTACGTCAGATGTCACGTTTTCAGATTTGTTTGTGCACGCTTTCACATTCACACAGAACCTAATTTCTTCAGAGTTTTCTTTTCTTCAGAGTTTAACACAGTGTCTGCACTATTTTACCTCAGCACAGCCAACATAGCAGCCAGCTAATAAGAGATCAAAAGCAATGCAACAGTGTCTAATCCCTGTGACATACTCACCACACACACTAGCCACAGGTATTTCAAGCTGGAATTTAATTTCCACCATGTCAGCATTCACCTCTTACCTCCAGGATAGCTCTATTTCCTTGGAGCCCCTCCTCTACGCCTTGTTAGTCAGAAAGCTGAACGTTCTGCAGACCCTGCAATGATGTCAACCCTCTTCACAGCTGTCTAAAAATTCCCACAAATCACCTCAAGCATCTCCTGCCACTTTGCTCCTAAATTCAACCCCTGACAAATTTCCAGCCCATTTTACTTGATGTGCCCACAAGAATGACAGCCTGTTGTTGGTGTGGTTTCCCCATCAACCAAGTGGGGGCACTGTTGCATTTCTAGGCTGCTTTTCCCTTGCAGGACACCAGGGTGCTGAGGTAGAGAGGTGTCACAAATATATTCTGCGTTACTCATGGTTTCAGGCAGAGCCCCACTGTTTAGAGAGACTTTGGTCAAAGGTTTGGACACAATTTTCTGTTCACACACTTGCCAAAGACCTTTTAAGGTGCAAGTCAGCGTGCCACCACACACCAGGAACAGCGAGACAAGTGTGGACACAGACAAAGAAAGAC